>PVKE010006255.1:18494-55395 GCA_004027555.1 Craseonycteris thonglongyai
CCATCCATCATCCATCCATCATCCATCCATCCATCCATCCATCCATCCATCCATCATCCACCCATCCATCATCCACCCATCCATCCATCCATCATTCATCATCCACCCATCCATCCATCCATCCATCATCCATCCACCCACCCACCTGCCACGTACCAGGTCTTGTGCGGGGCTCCGGGTATACCATGGCAACAAGGCACTTCGTGCACGCCACATGGCCACGACCACCACAGTCCCCTTTAGCATTCATGAGCACATCCCCCTCACTGCCGTCAAGCTGGGGGAGACCCCACACTTCCCGAGCCTGCGGCTGATGCTGTGGAGGGAGGTTTTAGCTCTCACCACACACACCTACTTGCTGGATGGTCAGAGCAGTGACGCTTACAGTGGTCAGAAGCTGTCACCTGCCTGAGAATACCGGACATCCCAGCCAACCATAGACCTACAATGGGACAGCGTGACATTGTCTGAAACGTCAAGCAGGCGCCATTGTGCTGCTGCGTTACTGAGCTGGGATCTAATGTACCTGTGAGGTTTCCTAATGGAACAAGCAGAACGTAAACTCTCAGCTACACCACGCTAGTTACAGCTACCCGAACACCGAGGTGTGTGCACTGCAATCTCAGCTGTGCGGGGAGACGTGATGGAAGAGGCTGAACTCTGCCGGGTGTTAACCCTGGGCCGAGGGATTACCCGTGATTTTCTTCTGCTTCTTTACTGTTTTCGATTCTCTCTGGGCTTTCTGTAATGAGCGAGCAGGTATTTACTATAAAAACCCAGAAAAGGAGGCCAGTGAGAACACGGGAACCCCCTCCTGTGTTTACAGAAGAGCCTGGTGACCCCTCGGGGCTGTGGTCCCCGTGTGTAATCCAACACACCCGGGGACCCGAGAGCCGGGCTGGCTGGTGCTAAATGCCCTTCGGTTCCGAAGTTCGGGGATCCCGCTGAATTCTGCACGTTGTGAAGCTCCCAGTCCAGCCGGGGGAGCGGACTTGCGTGCTCCTTCGTTCATTCCGCCAACGCTCATGGTGCTTGTGCGAGGTTCCCGGCTCCCTCCCAGGCCACAGGCACACAGTTGTCACGCCGTGGGGGGCCCCTGAGGGCCAGGCCCTGGGAAGGGGCAGCCGTGCAGCCGAGGGAGCCGCTGACCCATTTGGGGCCTCATTGGGACAGCGCCTGGAGGGACGAATACGAGGTCTGCAGTCAGCAAGCTGAGGGATTCGGAGCCGAGGCGAAGTGGGGCGTTATTTTTGGCGATGCCTCCGGGTGTGTGTGTGTGAGGACGGTAGACGGAAGGAGCCGATCGTGTCTGGACAGTCACCCTCCTCCCAGCCACGGGCATCTGAACGCACCGGTGAGAACCGCTGCATTGAGTCCTGGCTGCTTCTTCCCCCACCTTTAACCGCGAGGCCTGTGGGCTCAGGGGCCTCTTTGATTTATGACCCACCGGCCCTGTCTGTCCTGCCTGGTCCAGGACCTGGAAACATCTGGGTCCCCAGGGGCCGGAAAACAGTTGTGTGACCCCTCGGTTTCTGTCTTCATTGTGAAAGCAAGTGGCAGCTATGAGATGACCCGGAGCTGGAAATTCTACTGGTTCCCTTTTGTTTTTTTTTAAAGATTTATTTTCTTTTTTTAATATTTATTTATTTACTTATTTATTTTGACAGAGAGAGAGAGAGAGAGAGAGAGAGAGAGAGAGAGAGAACTGAACCGGGGGAGCTCCCAGTTCAGCATATGGGTCCACACGGGCCGGGGCCGGGATTCGATCCTCAGTCCCCGGCACTGCAAAGTGAGCGCTTAACCCACTGAGCCATCCCGGCTCCCCTTTTTTTTTTTTTTAAGTTTATTTATTTTATTAATTTTTGACAGAGAGAGAGAGAGAGAGATACAGAGACAGAGACAGAGAGAGAACTGAACTGAGGGCACTCCCCAGCTCAGCATATGGGTCCGCATGGGCCGGGGCCGGGATTCGATCCTCGGTCCCCGGAGCTGCAAAGTGAGCGCTTAACCCACTGAGCCATCCCGGCTTCCCCTATTTTCTTGAGAGAAGGGTTCTCTGTCTCTCCTGTTTGGCACATCTTTCTCTTTCTCGAATCCCTTGCCAGTCTGCAGGCCACCCCCTTGGCTCTCCCCATTCACGGGGGCCCCCTCGCTTGCCTCTGGGGGTGTGTGGAGAGGGCTGAGGGCTCTGAGGGTCCCTGACAAGCGTCTCTTTCTAAGGAGCCCTAATTCCCAGAGTGAAACTATCGGGAGCCCTTGCATCCCGGCTCTCACACACCCCTCCCGGGAGCAGAACGGCTTCCAGACAGATCGCCTTCAGGTTTCCTCGCAGGAAATGAAAGACGTGGGCATTGTGTGGCCGCTCCCACACGGGCCTGGCCTGTTAAGTCTCACAAAAGGCTGCCCCCCCTGGTGTGACGGGACACACCTTTAATGAGATTTCTTTCCCAGATCTCCCTAAGGAAGTCGGTCGCAGGCGTCTTCCAGATAAGCGCGCTCACAATACGGCGGCCGGCGGTCCTCGCTTTGTCTGCTGCCGGCTGCTGCTTATCCCCTTCTTATTTCAGTTCCAAGGACACTGAGCTGACGTGTCCTCAGAGTCCACTGCGGGGAGCGGCCCTGGGAGGAGCGTTGCCTCACTTTTTCCTTGAATCCCTGCTTTGTCCACACTCCTCTGGATCCACCCCGGTCTAGCCAATGTGCTAATCCCACTGGGTCTGAGCGTGGGACTCATTTTTGACCAGTCAACATGGAGGAACGTCTAGGGGACTTTCAGGACAGTCCCCCTCATTATTAAAAAGAGATCCAAGACAAGGGGTGCTTCTCTTTGTCCTCTCTGGACTTTGAAGGGATGATGATGGGATGGCTGGAGGTGCTGCAGCCGTCCTGTGGTCATGAGGGAATGGCCAACATGCCAAAGAAAGTCAACATGAGTAGAAAGCCAGCAAGTTCATGGCCTCTGGCACTGTAGTGTGTGGGATAACAAGTGTCCTTGTTTTAAATCTCTCTCGAGTTGCATTTTCTTTACTGGCAACGGGAGGCCTCTTAGTAGATACAGACAGGGGAGGCCCGCCACGTTCTGTAAGGGAAGTGTGAGTTCACTGCTCAGAGAGGTGGTGGCCCTGCCCTGTAACAAGTCACCGGCAAGTTGCTTAACCTCTCTGAGCAGAAGTTTCATCGGCTCCAACTGAGTCCTGAGCAGCGACAGGCTCAGGAGCGGCCAGTTCTCGGCTCCCTGGAAACGTCTCTCCTCCAGTTATTTTTAAGGGACCGAGAGGCGCCAGGTGCCGAGTTACCGCATGACTTTTCAGGTTTCGGGGAGAGTTCCATGCGGAGACCGCTCCGAGTCCTTTCCCCACGGCCGCTCCCAGTACGAACTGCGTCTCTCCTGCCAACAGCAGCGCTGAGGGGGAGGCAGACACCCAACTCCCCGTTCTCCATGGTGACGAGGAACGTGGATAATGGGAAGCGGCCGAGAATCCCTGAACCTGCTTTGAGTCACCGACTTACACCGCCTCCCTCATTGTCACTTTTCCCGGCGTGGCTGACAAACCACCACATGGCTGCTCGTCCCTCCGCGTCTCTCTCCCGGCGCGTCACGTGGCAAAGCTGCTTCCGAACGGCCAAGGCCACGGCGGCAGAGAAGCAAGGAGGCTGACGCCTCCCGTGCCAGGGACAGCCTGGACACTGAGTGACAGCTTGGCCTTCGGGCTGGGCTCCGCTGCCTGCCGATCCTCCAGGCTCTTTAGGAGGTCGAAGACAAGAAGACGCAGGGATCCCGCGGGTGGGCGTGAGCCCGGGGTCACAGGCCCTGCCCCCCAGCTGGACGCTGCCCAGGCCCCCGGGGGCACGGCTGACCTCTCGGGACGTGGAGGGCGTTCACCGAGCGCCTGCCCCACGCCAGCACCCTGCGGAGCCCTGGGTGCCTCTAACTCCACGAGGAGGCCACATCGTTCCCGTTCTTAGAACCCGTCTGGCCCCAAGCAGGAGATGCCAGCTGCTGGCTTGTCTCTGGCGATCTCTTCTTCTTCTGCAAAACTCCTGCCTTGGGATGCATAGCACACACATCGGTTTCCTACAGGCCCAGACCCGGTTCGGGCCTCTCAGGGTGTCCTGCTGTCTGGTCCTTTCTCTTCGACGCAGAAGGTCCACCGGCCGGGCTCCGGGGGCCTCGGAGAACGTCTTTGCCGGGCGGGATGAGTCGATGGCTTTCTTGAGAGACCAGAGTCAAGGCTCCCAGGACTGGAAGCAGCTATAACAAGACCTCGCGGCTGCCAGGGTGGGCTCTCACCCCTTCTCCCCCTCCGCCCTCCTTTCTCTGGCCCCCATGACTGTTCTAGAAGCTTCTGCAACGAAAGTGGCAAGAAGGAAGTAGGAAGCCATTGGCCTTTCTTACCCTCTGGGGCTCCTGTTAGTTCCTGGGCCACCCGGGGGGCTTAACCACCAGGTTTGCAGGAGGAAAAAGCTTCTTCATTGTGCTACAGAAAAGGGAGTTAGCGCTCACCAGCCCACGGGGGTTGCTGGAGCCGTCACGTGTCCCGAAATCGGATCTGGGGACACAGTTTCGGAAACAGAGGAGGCACGGTGCCCTACGCTGTAGGACAAGCTCCCTGGCGTGAGCAGTGGTTTATCTGGGGGGACATGTCCCTCCCGAGATGGGCCGCCTTGTCCCATCCCTGTTCCGAGGCCAGACGCGAACACGGCCAAGAGGCTGGGCTGTCAGGTGTGGGACACAGTGACCTCATCCCGGACGAGCCCCTCGGCCTCTCTGGGTCCCAGCTTCTCTCTGCAGAATGGGGGTCACCAGAACCGCCCCCCGTGTGTCGCGGGATCGGCAGGAAGCAGCAGCATGATTACGGGCCTTGCTCGGTGCCCGGGACGGTGGGTGGCATCTGGTTCTGAGCTACAGCCTGGGCTTGGGACCAGGGCCACAGGGGGCATATCTGTGTCCCTGTCCAGGGACAGGCAGCCTGGGAATCCAGAAGGAGGTGCTCTCTCTCCTCTCCGGACCCTCCAGAGCCTCTCCTGTGCTCCTGAGCCGGTAGAGAAGCTCCCGGGGTGGAGGGCGGAGGCCAGACCCTGACGGTGGTGCCACCTGTTGTCCTGGAGGTCCTGTGTCTGTCAAGCGGCTGCTCAGGCCGCTTCCCCACATTGCTCGGGGTCTGTCCTCTATTGGAAAAACCCGCCAGAGCCTCTGGAGTGGGGAGCGACGTCTCAGGCTGGGCCATGGCCCCGACATCTGTGGTGAGGGGTTCCTTCGCGTGCCCCCCCAGGGTCCTGCATGGGGTGGCCTTCCCTCTGGTCCCAGTGCCCTTCCCAGATGAACGCACCTTGGAGGGGTTTGCGTGGTGTGGTCAAGGGCAGAGCAAAGCCAATGTTGTCCTCCTGGTGGACGTGCAGAGGCCACCTGGTCACGGTGCATACGTTCGGTGACATATAGGGCCCAACATGCTTTCCTACAGGCCCCCCCTTTTTTTTTGTAAAGATTTATTTTATTGCTTTTGACAGAGACAGAGAGAGACAGAGAGAAGGGGGAGGGCCCAGAGCCGTCTCCATAGTTGTACGTCATCAGTTTTCAACATGGTTTCATCCCACACAGGTGGGCGGGGGCCACGCAGGGTGGGAACTGGGCTGGGGGCCCCCCCGCATGGGAAGCTCACCCCAGCTCAGCATATGGGTCCACATGGGCCAGGGCAGGGATTCGATCCTCAGTCCCCAGGGCTGCAAAGCGAGCGCTCAGCCCGCTGAGCCCTCCCGGCTTCCCCACTACAGGTCCCTTCTTGACCAGCAGCACGGGGTCTTGGGTTGGAAGCAGAAAGGAGGCTTCCCATTGGCCTGTGTCCAGCTGCACCCGAGTTTGTGGCTGTCTTGTGGTCTTGGGGACTTGCTCTGATGTGTTGGTGGGCAGCCGTGGGACATGCATCGCGGTAACAATATGCTGAGTTCCTAGTGGGGAGCGCAGTGGTGAAGAAAAGGCTCTGGGTGTCTGGTGGGGACAATGAGTGTCTGGGTGTCTTGCAGGGCTTGTTGTGAGAGGGGACCCTGGTGACAGGGTCAGGATTAGAGGGGATAGTCCCCTGGTCACATGGTGGGAGCCTACGGGGCGGAGCGTGCGCTGTTTTCATGTTCGGGAGCGTAGCGGTGGTGATAGACTGATCTGGTGAGGATAAATGAGGGGGCCGTGTGGCGATGGGGAGTTGGGGTGCTTCTGCCCAGAGGCAGCAGAGTGGACAGGAGCCCAGCTCATTAAAGCTCCTGGACCCACAGTCGTTCTTATACGAGAGCCGAAGGGCTGCCAAGGTCATTGCATGGGCACCGTTCATGCGCACAGCCGTGGACCCCCGCCCGGCCCCCCGAATCCTGTGCTGGGACACCAGCCATGGTGATGAAGTGTCCGATCCGATGGGGAGACAGTGAGGAAGACGCAGTCGCTGTTCTAATTCTGGCGGAGTCGACAGTGGCTTTGCCAGTCTACCTCCGCCGGTCGGCCGTCGCTTCTGGTTTGGGGCGATTTCCATCTTGTCCCCCCTCCTTTCCCTTCAGCTGCCGGCCGCCCGCAATTACAGCCGCTGGCTCCGGCGGGGAGGGCGGCTCCGGATTATTGCTCAGGAGGGAGAGCCCCAGTGGTGTCCATAGCAACCCTCTGCTCTCACCTTTACCGGCGAGGAGGGGGAGGGGACCAGCCAGCCGCCTGCCCTTCTGCATTATTCACTTCAAAGTGCTGGGCACCCGGGGCCGGCCTGTGGTCCAGAAGAGGGTTGTTTTTATCCTCTTAGCAGCAGCGTGGGGTGGAGACAGAGCTGGGAGGGTTAGTGATGAGCGCAGGGAGAGAGCCGGTGGGGGAGGGTGGGCTGAGCTATGCCTCCCGTGGGGTGTCCGACAGCCCTGAGACCATAGGCCCCTTGGAAGGGACACATCGGAGACCCCGGTCTGGTGCTGGCTTTGTCCTTAAATCACATGTGAGCTTAGGTCCCCTTTGGTGGGTGTCCTCTTGCTAATAAGATTGGGCCCTGAGGCATCTCTGTGGTCCATTCCAGCTCTTATCTCCTTTCCCAATGGGGGGCGGGGGGGAGGGGTGTGCGTGAAAAATCTCAAGGAACCTGCCGCACAGGAGCTGCCTCTGCAAAATGATCACCAGGGAGGTGTCCGGGCAGCCGATGCAGGCCCTGGGCCTCCGCCCAAGGAGGCAGGAAGTCAGGGCGGGGCGCAGGCCCGGTTTGGGGATGTCCCCAGACACCTCCCAAACGTGCGTGGAGTGCCTGCCATGTGCGTGTGCCGCCAGCAGAGGCCGCCACACTCCTCACAAACCCGCCGCGGGGCTGCTGCCCCAGGTGGGGGGGCCCATCAGCCTGGCAGGGGGCCTTCCTCCTGGGGTGCCACAGGCCGGGAAGGGAGGGCTGGCAGTGCCCCCTGGCTCAGAGGGCTGGGCCCAGGTCACGGTGGGCCGGGAAGCGGGTTTATTCAGCAAACCTGCACTGAGAGCATGGCTGTGCCAGGCCCGGCTTCCAGCACTAGGAACTCAGCAGCCGTGAACTGAATAGACAAACACGCCGCCCGGTGGTGGGGGCAGGGCTGGGAGGGGACACACCCTGAGGACTCCAGCCTGGGCTGACCCACCTTTGGACCCTCCCAGACTCCACGGATGAGGCTCCCATGTTGAACCCGGGCCCCTCCCTCAGCCACTGGGAGCCACCAGGTCCTTGCACCTGCCCGGTCCACGGGGGTGGTCTGGGAGGCTCGGGGTAGAGGCAGCACCCATGGGCTCCTTGAATTCTAGTAGCGGACACAGAGCGGGGGCTGGGATGGCATTCCTGGCAGCACGCACGGGAAAGAGCACGCAGCCAGGTTCAAATCTGCCACCAATCGGTGACCTTGAGCGTCACTTAAACCTTCCTAACCTTTAGCTGATTGAGAGGGGAGAGGCTGGAGCAATAGGACCTTCCTGGCCTGTCTTCTTCCAGGGATGCCAAGAGGCATCCACGAAGCATGTGATGTGAAGGCAGTCGGAAACTGCTGCGTAAACGCAGGGGGTGTTTTCATTGTTAAAGCTAAAGCATGAATGGATCCAGTCACAAAACTCCTAGGTAAGAACATGTAACGACCGCACCGGGTGGGCTCATGAGCTCGTCAGCCCAGAGCTGTGGGAGGGTGGGGTGGATCTTTAGGGCGCTGTCTGTTCCTGGAAGATTAAGGATATTCCGTAACCACTGCTCATTTTTCTAAAACACCCACTATTATCTGTCATTGTATGTACATGCCACCTATCCACACATCTATGCATCCATCCCTGCACCCATGCATGCATGCATCTAGCCATCCATGCACCCATGCATCCATCCATGCACCCAAACATCCATCCATCCATGCATCCATCGTGCACCCATGCATCCGTCCATGCATCCATGCACCCAGGCATGCACCGAGGCATGCATCCATGCATCATCCAGCAATCACGCACCCATGCATCCATCCATGCATCATCCATCCATGCACCCATGCATCCATGCATCATCCATCCATGCATCCATCCTGCATCTGTCCCTGCATCCCTGCATCCATGCATCCACCCATCTATCCTGCATCCATCCATCTGTCCATCCATATATCCATCTAATAAACCTTTAGTAAGTATTTTCCTGACCAGGCACCCTGCTCAGTGCCAGGAATACAGAAAAAATTAGCCCCTCCTCTGCACCCGAGGATTTCATAATCTCATATCATAGAAATCACAGAAAAATTACTTTTCTTAAAACTATTTTCTGTCAGTTCTACCTTTTAGGGGGTAACAAGCTTCACACATCACTGATTGTGGGATTTCAAAGCTGAGTGATCTTAGGAATCCTCTCTTCTCTCTCATGGGGAACTTGTGGTCTATTATGGAAAGTACTCTCAGCTTCCTCTTGTTTGCCTTCTAGCCTTTCCCAGGTTTCAAGTTCAGTTCAGTTCTGTTCCGTTCCGTGCAAGGATGCAGGTGCGGCGTGGGCCAGATGTGCTTCCTGCCCTCAGGGGTCACAGTCGAGGGCAGGACACATGGAGATACCAGCTCTACTGTTTGGTAAGGACAGGTTTAGAGGTGGGGTACCAGGACCTGAAGATAAAGAAGGGTTCCTGAGTTGGTCTGGGGGGACCTGGGGGAGGCTTCCCAGCAAGAAAACCCGTGAGCCATAGCTTGAAGGGCAAAAAAGAAGTGTTAGATGCAGATGTAGGGAAGGGCAGGCCGGGCGGAAGGAACAGCGTGAGCGAGGGTGTGGAGGAGTGAGGCAGTGTGGGGCCACTGGGGCTGACGGCGCAAAAGCTGTGAGAAACAAACCCACAGAGGGGGCAGGGGCGCTCCACAGGACTGGGGTGGGGTGGGGTGTGTCCTTGTTCACCTTCCCTGTCCCCTCTAAGCTAAGAAACTCCACCGCACCCCTTTACAGACGGAAGAGGCCTCGTATGTGTGAAGGGAGTCATGACGCTGAAGTGTGGGGTCTGGAGCATTTGGGGGTGGAGGCAAGGAAACCAGGAAGACGGAAGGGAAGGGGAGGGAAGGCAGGCATGTGTGTGTGTGTGTGTGTGTGTGTGTGCCCATACCCATGGCTCTCCTGCTCTTTCCCCATCCTATCCAGGGAGCAGCTCCATAGATGTCAAGGGGTGATGGGGAGGCGGGAGCCTCCCTCTGCAAGCCCCTGGGGTGTGTCTGGGGAATCCCATAATGGTCCCTTCCTCACGGATCCCTGTCTGCCTCCGTTTGAAACGGAAATGAATCCAGCTCTGGCCTCATCTCTCCAGAGCTCCGTGTGCACACAGTGGGAGCCTAATACATACTTGATGATGGTTCTGGACCTGGGGAGCCCACAGCTGTTCTCAGCTCTGACTCTCCGAGCCCCAGGGGGCAGCGTAGGAGGGGAGCGACCACGGGGGGCTCTTCCTGCCAGACCCTCGGTGACTCAGTGCCCGGCTGGAGCCACCGGGCTTTGGGGAAGCCAGTCCCTCCTCCACAGCTTCTCTCTGGCTCTTTCCCACCGGTCGTGTGAGCAGCACTTGTGGCGCAAGCACTTGGCGCTGAGCGTCTTCATGGGAAGGCATCCCCGGAGGTGGGATAGGAGCTGGGGGGTCAGGCCAACCTGGCTTCAAACCCTAGCAGCCTGCACTGCAAGCTGGGCAACACCTGGCAAGTGACGTCTCTGCGCTTGAGCGAGTCCTTTTTTTTTTTACAGTTTCATCTGTACAAGGAGAAGGATGACATCACTGTCACTGGGTGGATGGGAGGGTTGGAGAGAACCGGCGCCTGCCTGCACACACATTGCATTGCAGGCGTTGGGAGGCCAGCCTCTGGAATGGGCAGGACGCGGGTCCCCGCTGCTTCTGCGGCCTTGCCGTCGTTACTCAACCTCTCTGAGCACCAGTGTGCAACCGGGGGACACACGCCCACCTGCCGTGGGTGTTTGCAGGCTGTGACTGGCTAGCATGCGGGGAAACAACCTCTCGTAGACCCTGGGCATCAGTAACTGTTTTGTCTTCCTGCTTCCTGCTCCGCCCGCATCAGGGTGCCCAGCGCCCTCCTTGGGAGGCCCTCTGCTCCTCCTCCGCGCGCTCGTGCATCCCTAACGGGCGTGGGCTCCCGGGTTTACCTGCCGGATGAGGCGGGCAGCTGCCCAGCCCCCCGGGGGGCAGCGGGAACTACAGTTCCCAGCCCTCCCCGCGCGGCCGCTGGGCTGGGCGCCCAGAGCGGCAGGCTCCGCCTCCCGGGGGAGGAGCCACAGCGGGGGCGGGGCCAGGAGGCGGTGGGAGAGTGAAGCCAAGCCAATGAGACGCGCCGCGAGGAGGTGGGCGGGGCTTCCACTCTAACAGCGGCAGGAGGAGACGAACCAGGCTATCGAGCCGGCGAGCAGCGGAGCGGAGCCCGGCCCTCGCGCGCTCCTAGCGGACCGCCGCCCGAGCCAGAGTTCTTCCTCCCCGCTTCCTCCTCGCTCTGCGAGCGCCCCTGCGGCCCTCCCCCTGCCCGGCACCATGCGTTCCTGACCGGCAGCGTCTGCACTCAGGACCGAGAGCCGAAGCGAGCCCCCGCGCGCGCGCTAGAGGACCGGAGCCCAGACACCCCGGTGGGGAGCTTGGATGCCCGGCGCGCCTTGAGGACATCTCTGGAGCGAGGGTGGCTTTGGGGTGGGGGATCGTGCTGCAGGGAACCCAGCCAGGCCCCAAGATGGACACTTCCGGGCACTTCCATGACTCGGGGGTGGGGGACCTGGATGAAGATCCCAAGTGCCCCTGTCCGTCCTCCGGGGATGAACAGCCGCCGCCTCCAGCGCCCCCAGCGCCCCCAGCAGCCCCCCAGCAGCCTCCGGGACCCCCGCTGCAGCCTCTGCAGCCTCAGCCTCCGCAGCCGCCGCCGCATCCCCTGTCTCAGCTCGCCCAACTCCAGAGCCAGCCCGTGCACCCCGGCCTGCTGCACTCGTCCCCCAGCGCGCCCAGGGCGCCCCCGGTGTCCAACTCCACCGCCCTCCCCCACCCGCCCTCCCGGCTGGGCAGCCAGCTCAATCTCAATGACCACTTGCTTGGCCACTCTCCAAGCTCCACAGCCACAAGTGGGCCCGGTGCGGGCGGCCGGCACCGGCAGGCCAGCCCCCTGGTGCCCCGGCGGGACAGCAACCCGTTCACGGAGATCGCCATGAGCTCCTGCAAGTACAGCGGCGGGGTCATGAAGCCCCTCAGCCGCCTCAGCGCGTCCCGCAGGAACCTCATCGAGGCTGAGCCCGAGGGCCAGCCCCTGCAACTCCTCAGCCCTGGCAACCCCCCGGAGATCGTCATCTCCTCCCGGGAGGACAACCATGCCCACCAGACTCTGCTCCGTCACCCCAACGCCACCCACAACCACCAGCACGCCGGCACCACCCCCAGCGGCGGCACCTTCCCCAAAGCCAACAAGCGGAAAAACCAGAACATCGGCTATAAGCTGGGACACAGGAGAGCCCTGTTCGAAAAGAGAAAGCGGCTGAGCGATTACGCTCTGATTTTTGGGATGTTTGGAATTGTTGTTATGGTGATAGAGACCGAGCTCTCTTGGGGTTTGTACTCAAAGGTAGGGGCTGCGGTTTCTCTTTTTATACCTTGAACAAAAGGAGTATGTAGGTAGCGAGCGAGCGAGGAAGGTTGGGTGAGAGGCATGGTGGCAGCGCTGGGAGAGGCAGCTGCTCGATCCGCTTGAACGCTAACTTCCCATGGTTTTCCTTAATCGCGGAGCCTTCCTTTCTCGCTGTCTTGGTGGTGGTGGTGGTGGGGGGGGTACACCCCCAAACACGGCGCCTGGCGTGCAGATTGTTAGGGAGGATCCAGGAGTCCCACCCCAGAGGGAACGTTTCCCCTCCTGGCTCCCTGGTCCTCAAGCATAACCCAGCCGCTGCCTAACGCCCCAGTGAACGAGCCTGTGCCTTGATGTGCCTTCCTGTTCCTGTTCCTCCCCCCTCCTCCCCTGCCCGCCCTCCCTTCCCCCTGCACGCCACCCCCCCACCCCCCACAGGATGAAAACGAAGTCAGTGTCTGGGTGGAGGGTCAGGATTCCATGCCAGTCCTCGCCCCAAGTTTCCGTCTCCGTCCTCAGCCCCTGAGAGACTTGGGGTAAAACCAAAGAGTCCCCGGGAGGGGAGCCCCCAGGGGGTGGCTCTGAGCTGTAGGTGGAGGAAGTGATCGGTCCTCTTCCTCCGGCGCGAGGACTCGCGATCGCTCTGTGGCCGCCGTGTAAACAGCCCCCGATAAAAATGGCTACAGGTGTTCTGCCGGCAGGGCAGATGGGCACCGCCTTGGCACCGGCGGGGGGCGGGGGACGGGAGCGTCTCTCTGTCGGATGGGATGGCAGGCCTTCCCCATGGGGAGGGGGTCCCCGAGAGCCCCTGACTGGCTCAGCCCCAGCTCTCGCCTTGCACCCCAACTCCGCATCTCTGGGGTAAATCGGGCTGACTGGGTGTGCGAGTGCCCGGCGTCACCGGCTTGAGCGTTATCGGGGAGCCGGGGCCGGGAATCGCGGCCTCCGGGGCGGTGGGGACTGAGGAAGGCGCGTTTCTGTCCGGGCTCAGCCCACTGTGGGCTCGAAGGCTTGGAGACCTGGGGAGCCTTGGGGCAAGTGGTGTTTTTTACCACCTACCCCTCAGCCCCAAGCTGTCGGCGTGTGTCAGAGTACGTGTGAGCGTGTGCCTGCTTGGTGCTGGTTGCATTTCTCACTTATTTGTCATTTCGGGCCCGGGGTGGCCGGGGCTGGCCGCGGGGACCTGGGAGGGGTTCAGCTGTCGGAGGTTTCAAATAGAGCCTGTTTCAGGCTGGGCACAGCTGCTGGGAGACTGTCACATTCCTGGTGGAAATCCAGCCGCCGAAACCGCGGAGGTGCTGATCCGATGTCGCCCATTCCCAGCCTCCAGCTCCGACTTGGCTGCCCCGGGACCGGCAGGGGCAGACGACCCTGTGGCCGGAGCCGGGACGCCCAGGTGGAGGAGGGCTCCCCCCCCCCACGGCCCCGCCCGGAGCCTGGCTGCTCCGAGGGCCGCCGGGCCAGCCCCTCCTGGAAGCGGCCGCTGTCTCCACGGCTCCCGGCCGCAGCCAGTGGGGTTTCCCCGGGAATCGCGGCTCACTTAGTCATTCCCTGTAACGAGCCTCTCCGTCCTCCTCCTGCCGGCCGCCTTCTCAGAGCCGCCTCTCCCGCTGGGCAGGCCTGACCGCCGCCCTGCACGCAGCCGGGGGCTCCCTGCAGTCACCCCCCGGGGACCTGATGAAGGCCCAGGGCTGGGGGTGCGGGGACGGGCCAGGGCAGCACCCACCCATCCCAGTGCTCCCCGTGGTCGGGGCTCCCTGTGTAGACGGGTCTGTGCATGGTTCACGGTTGACTTGGGAGGGGCCGGGCCGTGAGCATGGGCCGGTCGTCCTGGGGGGGGTCTGCAGAGGGGGGTCCCCCAGACTGGAGAAAGTAGGCTCCGGGGTGAGGGAGGGGTGAGGTGTGTCCAGGCGTCGCCCACCTTGCCTCTAAGTCGCCAACCCCCTGGTCGATGGCCCTCCGCTGTGACATGGCCCCTTCCTCCTCACCCATCAGCCCTTCCTGCGCCCAGTGTGTGTTTTCTGGGTGTGTCCCCGTCGGCCCCGGGGGGCCCGGAGAGGGGAAGGCAGCTACCCCTGCTCCTCTGGGGTGAGGGAGGCACATCAGATCGTTTTAAAGAATCAGAGGGAAGTTTGCCCCCCCGCTGGGTGATCTCGGACGAGCTCGGGAGCATCTGGGAGCCCCTGCCCATGGCCCCCGAGTGGGGAGGCCCAGGGGCCATGCCCACGGCCCCCCAGTGGGGAGGCCCAGGGGCCGTGCCCACAGCCCCTGAGTGGGGAGGCCCGGGGTCTGTGCCCGCAGCCCCCGAGTGGGGAGGCCCAGGGGCCGTGCCCGTTGTCCCCGAGTGGGGAGGCCCAGGGGCCGTGCCCGCGGCCCATAAGTAGCCCCGAAGCCGCTGCAGCAAGAGAGGCACCGAGTGGGGAGGCCCAGGGGCCGTGCCCACGGCCCCCGAGTGGGGAGGCCCGGGCTGTGCCTGCCCGTCAGCGGGGCCCAAGGCTGAGGTTGGAGGAAAAGCCATGGCCTCTCCCGCTGTGATCGAACGCTGGCTGCGGAGTGAGCGGGGCCTTACTGGGCGTGGCGGTGGAGGGAGAAGCCCTGAGAAGGGTCCCCTACGACCCTCCCTGCGGGTGTCTTACATGGGAGGTGCACACCTGTGAGGGCCTCGGGGAGCGTGGGAGCTCCATGCTGACAGGTGGGTTGGGGTCAGAATGAAGAAGACTCAGGGTTGTCGGGGGTGGAGTAGGTGACCGTCCCTTTTGCTGGAGAACTCAGGGCTCCTGGAAGAGAAGGTGGCACAGGGCGACCTCAGGCGCCCGGTCACTGTGGGCCCAGGTGACGGAAGACCACCAGCCTTGTGTCTGAGCTGTGGCTTTCTGAGATTCTCCGCTTGTCTTCCAGGGGCTGTGACCTTCCTGTTGGACGCTCTGGGGCTGATACCTGTTCCACAGGAAGCACGTCCCCCGAGCGCGTTCCAAGCGAATGCACAAGGAGCCGGCGTGAGGAGCGAGGCAGGGGCAGGCAGGGGCAGAAGGGCCCTGGGGACCCCACCGCCCGGACTCCTGTGGGTTCTGGCCGCCCCGGAGCTGCGTGAGGACTCCGGGCGGCGTTGGGTTTGGTTTTGAGGCGCTGGGTTTCCTCTGAGGGCGGGGCCGGATCTAGGGAGCCCGCCGAGAAAGCTGGGCGCCTGTCGGGCGTGGGGCAGACGGGATGTGGGCAAACCCTCCTGGGTGCCCCTCAGCTTCCCGCACAGCTGGTTGGAGACCTACCCGCCCGCCCCGGGGAGGCTTCGGCTGCCACCCCATGGACAGGGAGCTGGGCGGGGTGAGGCTGGCCTCTCAGTTTTCAAGGAGGAACAGGGGTCCCTTACGGCCACCTCACAGAGGTCAGTGAGCCGCCTTGGGGTCGCAGGGTGGCTGTCGGGGACACCCTGCCGTTTGGGAGGAGATGCTTCCGGGCACATGTGTGTGGCGGGAGGGGGGCATGCGGGGAAAGTAGGACTAGGCCGGACCCCTCCCCGTGGACCCTCCCCGTGGGGTGACCTGCAGGACGTGGTCGAAGATGGCGGGACACGCTTTATCTTCACAGGCCGAGGCGGGCGTGTGTGCGGCTCCGGGAGGGTAGCAGGGCCGTCTCTCCTACCCAGGGCGGTGGCGACTTTATTTATAACCTTTGTGGACAGTCTGCAATGAGCCAAGCGTTTGTAGCCCACAGAGGGGACAGCTAAGTTTTATCGCACTATTTATAGCTGTCGGGGGTGGGTGGGTGTCTCCGTATCACGCCCGGACTTCCCTGCCCCACGGCCGCTGGCCGTTCACCTGCAGCGCCGGCCGATTAGCACGCTGCCCGCGGCCCCTGTCTCCCTCCTTGAGCCCCGGGTTGCGGGGACCGGTCGCTAAGGCCGCTCTAACGGGCAGGAGGCAGGAAACAGGCAGAGGCAACAGCTTTGAGTCACCTCTGTAGTGAAGCTGAGGCCCCGGATGGAAACACACACCGAGAGGCTGGGTGGTGTGGCGGCTACTGGTAAGAGCACATTTCGGAGGAGAAAATGTGTGTGTGTGCGCGCGCGCGTGTGTGTGTGCGTGTGCATGTGTGTGTGCGTGTGTGTGTGTGTGTGTGAGAGAGAGCCGGAGGGGGTTGCGAGGGGCGGCTGTATATGGCTGAAAACCCGCTCTCAGCTGCGTGCGCTCACGGTAGCTGCTTGCCTTCCCTTTTCTTTGAAAACCCCCGGAGGGAGAGGAAAAGGAGAGCCACCTATTTCTCTCTGCAGAGTGAGGATGGGGACCACGCGGTGCCCGGGAGCTGCAGGGAGGAAAATGCTCCGGCTTTTTCTTCTTCTTTTTTAAATTTTTTCAGACGAGGAAAAGTCCAGAGGAGGCGGACTGGGGGTTTCTAGTGCCCGCTCCTCGCACCGGGTCATCCCGCCCCCAGGAGCTCAGGCGGGAGGAGGGAAAGGCCGGCCCGGCCCGGCTTTGCCCTTTTGAGAGTTTCCGGCAACGTCGCCCGGCCAGCCCGACGCTCCGAGTGGGTGACAGCATTGGAACCCAGGCCCGCGGGAACCCCAAGTTGAGGCCTCTTCCCCACCGGCTGCTGCTGCTGCTGAAGGAATTACTGATGGCTCTTAAAGCAGACAAACCGAGGTTGATGGGCCGGAGGCCCGTGGTGTGAAATGCTGGGGCACAAAGACCTTTACCGAGAGGTATCGGGCTTGATGGAGTGTGAGAGACGCCAGTACAGGCACCCACGGAACACAGAGTCCTGGGGGAGCCCGGGGGGCAGCCCGGGGCCAGGGTGCCGGGGCAGGTGTGGGCATCACAGAGAGCGGGGCGCCCCCTGCGAAGCCCTGGATGAGGGCGGCCTCCCCAGCCCCACTCCCAGGGCTGCATCCGCACACGCCCTGGCCCTTGTGCCTCTCTTGCCGCAGCGGCTTCGGGGCTACTTATGGGGGGCGGGACGGCCCCCCATGGGCTCGGCATTCACATCCACCCGGTGTCTTCGGAGCCAGCATATTTCACAGACGTGGCTTAACTAGATGCCCGTCTCAGGAGAGATGGTTCTAGAAGGAGAGTGTTATAGGAACACCGCCACCCCTGGTTCCAGCATGTTCTCCTCCGTGAGCTCCAGGTTCCCACGTCCCTGGCGCCGGCCGGCCGTCGGCGTTCCAGAAGGGCCCGCATGCCCTCCCGCCGCGGGCCTCGGGCGTGCCCCGGGCCTCCCGCCTCTGCGTTTCTCCTGCTTCTAAACGCGGGTGCGCCCTGCAGCTCGGCTCCCTTCCTGCTGCAGAGCTTCCTGACCCCCGAGCGTGCGTGTGTCCTGTTTCGTTGCGGGGACGGCGGGCGCTGTCCTCCAACGCATGTTCGTGAGGGGCCTGGGGCCTGACGCGGGCACTGCCCATCCTGGCTGGTGCTGGGGGAAGGGTCCGGAATTTGGGGTGTCGGGGGGGCTTCCCGTAGGAGGCGGAGTGACCCCCTGAAGGATTAGACAGGAGGGTCAGGGGCAGATGCTGGGAGCCAGGGCAGGGGCCAGGGCGGGCAGGGGAGGAAAGAGGAGCCACTCGAAGTATCTGGGCTGGTCTGTTTTGGAAGGTTCTGTGCAGAGTACGTGCGCTCATGCCCAGGGTGAGGACACAGGCTGATTTTGTAGTCAGGTGACATCTGGAATCGCCCGGGGCTCCCTCAGGCCTTGGAGACCTGCGATTTTCTCTCCATGACTGGCCAAGCCCCCCAGGTGTGCTGCCCTGCACCTCTGAGGGCGTATGCTTCCCACCCCTGTGAGGAAGGCAGGGCAGGGACCATCCTCCTCTTTATAGGACCCCAAGGCCCAGAGAAGGCACTTGATTTGCCCGATGACACACAGCACTGTAGGAATCCTGGGTTTCGGTCCCACTGGACATCCTGAGGTGTGGCCGGCCCCATCCCAGGCCCCAGGGACGCCTCTGAGGGTTCAAGGCCGCGGCAGGGCTCCCTGCTCAACGGAATGAGCTACTCTCCACCCACCCAACTCTTCTTATAAAAGCTGAGGCTTTCAACACCCTGGCTGTGCCCTGTTTAGCCGGGTGGCCTTGGGCGGTGGCCTCTTCATCAGGGAAGTGGGGTTCTAATGCCTTCTGCTGACGGGGTGGGGAGTCACGGTGGCCGCAGTGCGCTCTGGCCCTTGGTAGCCTTTCTCAGAGCTCAGGGGCCACGGGATCACACGCTCTCCCCCGGGGCTGGGCCCACGATGCCCTTCCCCTCCCGCTCCTGGCTGCACTTGGCATGTACCGTGGCTTCTGGAGGATCCAGGGTAAGGGCTGGGGGGAGGGCATCTGGGGACAAGGTGCTGCACTGGGTCCACAACGGGAAGGTTTCTTTTTAATTTAATTTATTTATTTTAATTGTTTTTGACAGAGAGAGAGAGAGGAGAGAGAGATAGATACAGAGACGGAGAGAACTGAACTGGGGGAGCTCCCAGTTCAGCACGTGGGTCCGCACTGGCCGGGGCCAGGATTCGATCCTCGGTCCCCGGTGCTGCAAAGTGAGCGCTTAACCCACTAAGCCATCCTGGCCCCCCCGGGAAGGTTTCTTAGGAGCAAAATGACATTGACTTGAGCCGAGAACAAAGCCAGGGAGGAGCGTGGGGGGAAGGGATGGTTTTGGGATGATTCAAGTGCGTACGTTTATTGTGCTGTTTATTTCGACTATTATTACACTGTGATATGTAATGAACTAATGGTACAGCTCGCCGGGATGCAGAAGCAGTGGGAGCCCTGAGCTTGGGTTTGGATGTGAGTCTGCACGCAGCTGATGGATGACCGTCTCTGTGCAGTCAGACCTCTCTGCTCATGTGCATCTGTATTTGCAGCCGCTCCCCAGCGCGAGCATCACCGCCTCAGCTCCTCCTCAGATCAGCAGGCGTTAGATTCGCATAAGGAGCCACAACCTAGATCTCGCGTGCATAGTTCACGGTAGGGTTCATGCTCCTATGAGAATCTAATGCCGCTGATCTGACAGGAGGCGGAGCTCAGGGGGTCGTGGGAGTGTTGGGGAGCCGCCTGGGTGCCCTTGAGTGTGTCGCTTCAATGCTTCGATTCCATGTGCTTGGGGGTTACTCACAACCTTTTTTGGGGGGCAGTTGTGAGCATTAAATGAGACGTCACTGTATGAGATGCAGGGACGGGGATGAGGGCCCACGCTGAGCACCAGGGATGAGAAAGTCCCTGGACCAGGTGCAGGGGAGAGGGTACGTGCTTCCCTGGCCCCTGTCTTGCCATCTGGAAAATGGGAACAGCGGGGTGGCCTTCTCACAGGAGGGTCGTCTTGATGGCTGGAAGTCAGGCGTGACCCGGAGGGAAGCTGTGACCCCCTGCTGGGGCTGAGGGAGCCCCTTGCTGTCCTGCCATTGCCCCTCGGAGGGGCGGTCTGGGGGTGGTCTTATCTCGGGGGGTCCTCTCACGGCGGGAGAGACGGAGACAGCCTTCTGGCCATCCTGCCCGCCCCATCCTCCTCCCTGCGGGCTGTCCCTGGAACCCTCCTCTCAGCGGGGATTTAATTACCGTAAAGGCAGGAGCTCGCCCCGGGGCCTTCTGTCCTGGCAGAGCCAGTCTGTCTTCTCTCCCGGGAGAACAGACATCGATAGGAAGGAGAGGGTACCCCTCCCCCTCCTCAGTGCCCACGGCGGAGGGGCTGCCCAGTGGCTTTCTTGGGGGACAGGGAGAGAAGATCGACAATCCAGGGACCTTGGGCATTGCCTTGGCTTCCCATGGGGTGACTCCCCCAAGCTGCCTCTGTTTCCCCCCAGGATCCTGGTCACGGGTCAGCCTGCCACTCAACACCCTGCCGTGTGCCCCGCACCTACTGCGTTGCCTGGCACTGCCCTGGAGAAATCTGCAGCTGGGCAGGGAGCCCAGGCAGGAAACAGATAACTCTGTTCACTCAACACGTAGTTACCGAACGCCGGTTATGTGCCAAAACTGTTCTGGATACCACAGAGATAGCAGAAGTGCCCGCCAGAGATCAGGGTCCCCGGCCTCAGGGACACCTACGCCGTGGTCGGTGTAACGGCCACGGGCATGAACCGGAGCATGGGATTAGCTTCGAGGGGATGGATGTTAGGAGGAGGCGGAACGCTGGGATGGGCGGCAGGGCTTTTGGAGGGCAGGGTGGTGATCTTAAGCCAGTGTTCCCGGGAAGGTGACATTTGAGGCAAGAGCTGGGGGGTACAGGACGGGTAGGCACCTGGGGGGAGAGGAAATAGCAACAGGAAGGTTCTGGGTGGGGACTGTGCCTGTGATGGAGCGTGAGCTGTGTCTGGAACTTCACACTGTCCAGTCGTCATGGGGAAGGACATGAAAAGAGGAATGTGAACTATCAAGATTTACTTTATTGAGAGAAGGTGAGAGACAGAGAGAAGGGGGAGGGCCCAGAGCCGTCTCCATAGTTGGCCGTCATTAGTTGTGACATGGTTTCGTTCCACACAGGTGGGCGGGGGCCACGCAGGGTGGGAACTGGGCTGGGGGCCTCCCGCATGGGAAGCGCACCCCAGTTCAGCACATGGGTCCACACGGGCCAGGACTCAATCCTTGGTCCCCAGGGCTGCAAGGTGAGCGCTCCACCGGCTGAGCCCTCCCGGCTTCCCCAGCCGCCCCTTGGCCGGCGCTGGAAGATGTGAGGGCTTTCCTGGGTCAGTTCGCGTCTCAAGGTCATAGGGCCTCGCTCAGAGGTCACTCCCGGCTGACCTCTGAGCGGTTGGATGGCTAGAGAGCATTGAGCACGGCTGAACGCTCCCCAGCATGGGGTTTTATGGGAAGTTCCAGAAACAAGACGTGCAACTCCCAAGACGTGCTCAGAATTTTCTAGCGTTTCGCCACCGCAGGGGGTGGGGGAGTGTGTGTGGAGCCCCCGGGCCCTTCCGGGGCCCGATGTGGGGACCTGGGCCTGGAGGCTGAGGGTCTCAGTGCTGGTGGACCCAGGCCTCCCTGCTCTGGCCGCCGGGGGCCTTCCCACCTGGGTCCGGCCCCAGCCCCTGACCCTGCCTGGCTGGGGGCCTTCCGAGGTCTAATCTTGGAGCCCGTTTGTCCGTCCATGGAGCGGGGGTGACCGTGTGTGCCCACGGGGACGGCTGCAGATGCCAGCTTTGGCCGAGCGACTGGACCGATGCTTCGTGAACACTGCTTCCCTCCTCCTTGCACCGGGAACGCGGGGAGCGCCTGAGGGCCGGCCGCTCTGCTGGGGGCTGAGGCAGCAATGTCTGCAGACGGTCCTGGTTGTCAGAACCGGGTGGGGAAGGATGTTTCTGGCATCTAGTGGGGGCAGAGGAGCTGGGCAGAGGGGGACAGGCCCCAGACCACAGTGGGGTCGCCTGCAGCGGGGCTGATGTTTTGCAAAGACCATTTCCAGGTGGTCAGTTGGGGTCCTTTTCTGGGTGGCTGCTCAGACTCCCATGACTCACAGTCCCCACAGCAAACGGCAGGAGCACTGAGGAGGGGAAACCCTGCTTTCAATGACTCAGGCGCCTCAGGAGGGTGGCCGGGAACCCGGCAGGGGCGGGTCCTCAGCTGCGGCCGGTGGGCATGCGACTTCCTGCACCCCCGGGCACAGGGGCAGCCCTGCCTGTGTCATCCAGCAGTTGGGAGACCCGAGTTCAAGTCCTGACTCAGGAGAGTGTTTCCGGGGACTGTGGTGTGGACGGCGTGGGAGCCGGGGTGGGGAAGGGGCTTCATCAGCTGTTCTGTGCTGATGAGCAGGCGGGCATGGCCTTCCTGTCGTGCCCTGAGGCATAGCTTTCCGAGAGGGACAGCCCAGGGACGCCCCCGGCCCCCGCGAGCCCCTGCGGATGGCTGGGCCCGAGGCCTGCCTCAGCCTGCTTCTCATTTGGCGTGTCCTTGATCAGGTGCAGCGAAAGCCTCCATGGGGGGAAGGTGGAGTTTGCGGGAAGAGGCAGGGCTCTGATTTCTGTGCTGAGTGAGAGTGGGTGGGAGACAGAGCTGGGTGAGGGGCACCTTCCAGGCGGGGGGCCGGGGGCTGAGAGTGACAGCCCCGGCATTGCTGGGATCTTTTCTGAGGGGACGGGGCCAGGGTTCCCCCGCAGCCGCCTCAGGAAGCCAATCCATGTTCCGAGCTCAAGGGCAGCCCCCCGGGGGGAAGGCAGAACTCGCTGCTGGGGGAGGTCCTTCCCCCCCGGGTGTTGAAGCTCTGAGGACATTGTGCAGGCAAATTTCACCCACACCGGCCTTGAACGTGTTTGGGGAGCCCAGAGCTGGACCGTACGCAGTGGAGGGGCTGGTCAGGGCGGATTGTGACCAGCGCGTGACAGGGGTGTGGTGGGCTCACGCTCGGGGGGCACGCCTGTGACCCTTGGCATCCGCAGTGTTCTGAGAGGGAGGGGGGGTTGGGCGGGGCCTGGAAGCCCGGCTGGGTTTCGCGAGGCCCAAGGGAGTGAGGACTCCACGGTGACAGGGATGAGACCGTCTGGGCAGAGGCCCAAAGTGGGAGCGTGCCAGGTGTCCTCAGGGAAGGGACAAGAGCTCGGCTTTCCTGGAAGTGTTGGGAAGAAGAAGCTGGAAGCTGGCTGGGCAGCTTGCTCCCGGGGGCTTCGCACACTGACCTGGGGTGTCTGTGTAAAGGCACAGGGAGCCATGGGAGGTGTGGGAGCCGGGCGGTCAGGCCACGAGGAGGGTGGGTGGCCTGCCCCGCCTCGGTCCTCAGTGCCCCCTCTGCCCAGCACCCATCTCCCCACTCGGTGCTGGCAGCATTCTTTCCAGCTGTGACGCACACATGTGACCACCAGGGTGACTGACCTTCGGTGTCCTCCTTGTTCCCTGTGTGGGGTGGTGAGGACGGAACAGTGGGCTGGGGGGTTGCTCCAGTGCCCCCCTCACAGTGTGGCAATGGGTCTCCATGGATGAGCCACGTTAGACACATGCCAGCTACTTAACTGATGTGCATTTCTCCTGCAGGGACCACAGGAGGCAGTGAGCACAGTTTCCCGCAGGGCAGGCCCGGATGCCTCTGTGCCACCCACTCTGCCCCCGGAGAAGAGGTGCTGCTGAGGCTGAGGCCGCACTTTTTCTCTGCCCGGTTGCATCTCTTTCCTTAGATGTGACCCAGCTCTATAGGAACTGGCTGCAGCCACCTCAGGGCGGTGTGCACCGCCGAAGGGCGACGTGCATCACCTCAGGGCTGTGTGCACCAGCTAAGGACAGTGTGCACCAGCTAAGGGTAGTGTGCACCAGCTAAGGGCAGTGTGCACCACCTAAGGGCGGTGTGCACCAGCTAAGGGCAGTGTGCATCACCTAAGGGCAGTGTGCATCACCTAAGGGCAGCGTGTACCAGCTAAGGGCGGCGTGCACCAGCTAAGGGCGGCGTGCATCACCTAAGGGCGGTGTGCACCAGCTAAGGGCGGCGTGCACCGGCTAAGGGCGGCGTGCATCACCTCAGGGTGGCGTGCATCACTTAAGGGCAGCGGGCACCAGCTCAGGGCGGTGTGCACCAGCTAAGGGCGTTGTGCACCACCTAAGGGCGGCGTGCACCAGCTAAGGGCGGCATGCATCACCTCAGGGCGGCGTGCATCACCTAAGGGCAGCGTGCACCAGCTAAGGGCGGCGTGCACCAGCTAAGGGCGGCATGCATCACCTAAGGGTGGCGTGTACCAGCTAAGGGCGGCGTGCATCACCTCAGGGCAGCGTGCACCAGCTCAGGGCGGTGTGCACCAGCTAAGGGCGGTGTGCATCACCTAAGGGCGGTGTGCACCAGCTAAGGGCAGCGTGCATCACCTCAGGGCGGTGTGCACCAGCTAAGGGCGGTGTACATCACCTAAGGGCGTTGTGCACCACCTAAGGGCGGCGTGCACCAGCTAAGGGCGGTGTGCACCAGCTAAGGGTAGTGTGCACCAGCTAAGGGTGGCATGCACCACCTAAGGGTAATGTGCACCAGCTAAGGGCTATGTGCATCAATGAAGGACAGTGTGCATCACCTAAGGGCAGTGTGTACCTCCTAAGGTCGGTGTGCATCACCTAAGGGCAGTGTGCATCGCCAAAGGGATGTGTGCATTATTTAAGGTCAGTGTGCATCACCTAAGGGCAGTGTGCATTACCCAAGGGATGTGTGCACCACCTAAGGGCAGTGTGCATTATTTAAGGGCGGTGTGCATCACCTAAGGGTGGCATGCACCACCTAAGGTCGATGTGTATCACCTAAGGGTGGTGTGCACCACCAGGCACAGGCAGGGAGCAGTCTGCTCAGGTGCAGACAATGAGGGAGTTGATTGTCCAGAGAGAATGTAAAACGAGTAAAACTGAGTAAAAGTCGGTCGCTTTTTAATGTCATGGTGCATGGCCCCGTCTACATAAGGTCAGGATGAAACCCTCCCACTGCCCGTGGTGAGGCCCTGCCTCAGGGGCCTGCAGAAAGGAGCCTGGGGACTGTGACACCGAGGGAAGCTCCCTGGGCCCTGGCACAGGACCAGATGGCCTGGAGGACGAGCCCAGGAGGTGGCACCTGGGGCCCAGGAGGCGGCACCGGGCGACGTGGGGTGAGCTGCTGGCTGTGAGCTCAGGCCCTGTGCCCGCGGCAGGAGCGGGTGTGTTCCAGCTGTCTGCGGCCTGGCAGGAGGCCAGCACTGAGCCCCAGGTTCCAGAAGGAGAGCCCCCCGGCCAGGGCGCTGGGGCAGCTGGTGTGGGCACCGTGCCACCTTGCCCTCAGACTGGCAGACTGCTTCCTGTCCCCCAGGGGGACACCAGCCCCTCAACTGGGGAAAGGGAGGTGGGGCTGCCCTGGGGTTCCAGGGAGCTGGGTGGGGCTTGGGGAAGGCAGGAGTGGCTTCACCCTTCCCTGCCTGGCAGAGATGTGCAGGGAAGAGAAAGGAGCACTCTTAGGGGTTTAAGGCCCTGACTTGAACCGGTTTCCTTGCAGGGTTGTTGGGAGGGCCATGTGGGGGCATCGCTCCCTAGACTGAGGAGGCTCAGCCCATGTAGAGGGAGGGGTGTGGCCCTGTGGGGAAGCTGGGGTTCCTGGGCCCCAGGGCGGTGTGGGGTGGGGCCCTTGGAGGGCTCCGTGCCAGGGAGCAGCCGGCCCGCGGCTGATTTGGAGCCAGACACCCAGGGTCCCTGCTGTCTCTGAAGGTGTGTTTAGTGAGGACCGGCCTCCGTGGTCCTGTGCGCGGGGCCCCCTGCGGTGAGGAAAGCAGAGGTCTTGGGGACTTGGGGGGGCTCTTCTTCTGGACCTGCTCCCAGGAGCAGCTCTGTCTGGTCTGGTTGTATGTGGGGGTCAAGGGGGGGGCTGTCTGGGGCTCCTGGAGCCGAGCAGCCGGGCTCAGCTGGGCCCACGGGCACTTCCCAGAAACTCATGGCACCGTCACAGTGTTGGCAGGATGTCGGGAAGTTGGCAGGATTCGTGCAGGGACAGCAAACAGGTCTCATCTGGCTGTCAACTCTGAACAGTTGGTATGGGCTGCGGGAAAGGGCAACCTGTGCCTGCTGGGCAAGCGTGCTGTGATTGATGGGTGATGTCTGTCCTGGGCAAGCGTGCTGTGGTTGATGGGTGATGTCTGTCCTGGAGAAGGCAGGGTGGAAGGGGCGGGTATTTGCTGTCCCTGGTGTAGTGGAAAGCCTATGGGGAGTAACTCTTACCTGATCTCTAACGTGGGGGTGAACATGTTGGTCCAGCCTGATCGGCTTATGGTGGAGACTGAGTAAGAGAAGGGAGTGGAAGCACTTTGTGAGCAATGAACAAGCGATCAAAGAAGTTTTGTTGCTGTGGAATGACTGCCTCACAGAGGACCAGACCGCTAGATGGTCTGCGTAGGTGAGAGGCGTGGCTGATGTGACGTGTGACCGTGCTGTGCCCTCACCCTGCGCACACGCTTGGCCAAAGGGTCCCACTGGAAGTCACTTTGTTTCTCTCACTAGCCCTCTCCCCAGCTCAGCAGGGCAGGTGCACTGTGCTGTGACCACCATGTCCCCACACGTGCCCTGCTCACACCTAAGAACGGCTTCCCTCAGAGCAGCCCTGGGGATTCTTTGCACCATGGAGGACAGGGTTAGAAGGACTCTGTGTCACCCAGAGGAGGCGTCTGAGGTTCAGAGAGGGGGAGCTACATGCCCCAGGCCACACAGCCAGCGAAGATGCAGAGCCAGGCCTGGCTTTCAGGCCTGGGCACCCCCTGGGCTTTCCCTCCCCTGCTCACTCCAGCCCTGAGCTCCCCTTTCCTCACACCTGGCTGGCCTCCCTGGGCCCCCTCAGGACCAAGGTGTGAACTGAAATCCTGACTCTATTGTTTCAACGCTGTGTGACCACAGGCAAGTGACTTAACCTCTCTGAGTGCCAATTGCCTCATGACTATAATAATAGGGCCTAGTCCAGTGGCTCCCCAGCTCTGCTACATTTTGGCATCAACCTGGGGGCTTTAAGAACGTGCCAATGCCTGGCTTCCTGCTTCCAGCCTCTGATCTCCTGATTTTGCTGATCTGGCGTGCTGCCCCCCGGAGGGTAACGGGGTCACATGCCCCCCCCATGATGCCAACTAGCAGCCGAGTTGGGAACCATGGCCAGAGGGTTTGTGGGGGATGCGAGGAGCTAATGCAGAGCCCGGGGGGAGGCCTCCATCATTGGGGGGATTATTCTGTTATCCCTTCCCTGCTCTCCCTCCAGTCGCGTAGGGTCTGCAGGGAGTGGGCGTGGCTCCACTTCTACTCCGTCCCTGGGGGCTTTGCGGGAGTAAAAGCCCCTCTCCAGCCCCTCTCGCTGCCTGGGCTCCCGACCAGACAGGGGGTCCTGAGACGGAAGGAGTCCAGGGTCCCCCCATGCTCAGCGCCCACCCCCACCCCCCACGAGCCTCCTGGGGGTGGCTTTGGGGATGGGAGGGTTGGTCGCCACCAGGATGGGGTGGCCTGCGGTTTGGGGGAGCTGGGGTGGGGACAGAGGGGGGTGGGGCTCCTTTGGCACCCCCTGAGGCGTGCAGGCTGTGAGGGGGTCACATTTCCCCAGATCCCTGGGGGGGCGGTCCGCACAGGAAGCTGTGCATCACTGGGCTGACAGGAAGAGATGGGAGAGGATGGTGCATCATGGCAGGGCCTTCGCCGGCGTGAAGCCTCCGTTCACAGATGAGGACTCTCCCCACCGGCGGCGGCAGCAGCTCCCTGTGTGTTTGCCTTCGGATGACAAAGATTGAGTTTAGCTAATGAGAGGCGGAGAGAGGGACGTGACAAGGGAGGACGGAGCGGGAGGCCTGCTTTTCCTCCGGTCTTTTCCTCCCCAGCTCCCCACACCCGCTGCCATCTCGCATGCGCCCCACGGTCGCCTCCATCCTCACAAACCACACCTGCGCCAGGGCCTTGATTTCTAGCGCTTCTGCCGCCCAGGGAGACACAGGGAAGCTTTTAATAGCACGGAGCCAGCCCGGCCTCCCGGCTCCCGCGCCTGTCGGCTGCGTGCGGGGCGCCGCTCCCTCTAAGCCGGCCTAAACCTGTGAAATTTGTCCATCGCCGGCGGAGCTCCTGGACAAATTTTACAATATTGAAATCGCCATCCGCTGACCTTTGGGGGAAATACTAGATAAATTACAAGACACAAATAGACAGACCCAAGCGGAGAAATACGATCGCCGTCTCTGCGGCTGGGTCCTCAGGCCCTCTTAGGACGCCCCCCGTGTCCCCCCGCCCCACGCACCCTTCTGTCCTTCCCCGCCCTGCTCCCCTGGGAGCTGGGGCCCCGGGCTGCCTCCTGGCAGCTTGGAGAGGCAGCTCTGGTATGTGCTCACGGCACCTTGTGCTGTCTGTGTTTGTCCCTGTGCTTCATCCCTCCAGACGCTCCCCCAGGTGTGCTTGGTGCCCGGGGGCGTCTCCAGGCAGGGTGCACAGGGCCCAGGGACCCGCCCGCTGGGTGCCAGGCCAGCCCTCGGCCACTCTCCTGTCCCCACACCAGGCAGCTTCCTTTCCTTCTAGCAACTGGTGGAGCCCAGGGGTCGTCGGGCAGGCGGAAGGGCCCCTTCCTCCTGCGCGTGGGAAGGACAGGCTTTGGGAGGCCAGTGGCCTCCAAGACCCCTGGTCGTTTAGAGTCCCCCAGGGGTCTTCGGGGACTGGCCGCTCCCCTGACGTGGGGCCGCGTGGCGCCTCCCTGTGGCTGCTGAGGGCAGTGGTCACCGGTGCACGGGCTCATTGTCGCCTGCCTGGCTGCTTGGCCGTGACGTGTGTTTGCATCAACTGGCCGCCGTCTCCCTGGGTCTCAGCTGCTACCCCCACCCCCACCCCCCCAGCCTCCCAAGAGACGCTGTGTCCTCACACCCCTGGGCTAGGGGCTGGGGGTGGGGGCGAACCCCACAGATGGGAAGAGCCCGGCTCCCAGCCTCAGCCTGGCGGACCGGCACTGGCTGCTCTTCGATCAGCCCCCAGAGACGCCGCGTGTCCCCGGCGCGGGAAGCACGAAGGAGGCGGCGGCTGGGGCAGGGGGGGCGCGCCGTCGGGTCCTGAGGATGGACGAGGGATGCGATAGGCTGGGGGTGGCAGGTCACGTGCAAAGGGCCCGGGGCCCGAGCGTGCGGTGCGCCGTGGAGGCGCGTGAATGGTAACTCCGTGTGGGGGGGCCCTTGCTGAGGGGTTCGGCTTTATCGGGCGGCCAAGGGGACCCACAGAGGATGCAGGTGGGGGAGACACGCTCCGTGTTTTATGGGAACCACGGTGAAGTCTACGTGGGATCGTCACAGGAGCCCTGGAAAGGGCGTCTGGGGAGCTCCCGTCTAGGCGCGGACCGGCGCTGGGCGACCTTGGCCAAGCACAGGGCTCCCGCCTGGCCCCCCAGGCCTGTCCCAGCTCCGATGTGCTCCGCACCCACGGCCGCTTCTCTTTGGTCATTTGTGCTGTTTTACTTGTCCGGTCACCTCCGGCCGCCTGGCCTGTCTCCTGGCTGTTCCCCCCACGCTCAGCAGCTGGTGGCAGCTGGAGGGAGAAGGGTGAGTCCCTCCAGGGAGAACGTGCACCCCTGACCCCCCAAGAGTGCATGGCCTGCCTGGCCTTTCGCAGCCCCGCGGACACCCCTTTCCCTGGGCCCCTTGCCTGGCTCCCCGCAGGTCACAGCCCTGGCTCAGCTGGGTTTCTTCAGTGAAACCTTCCCCTCCCCTGCGCCTACCCCTCCCCTGTGCCCCAAGTGACGAGCGGCAGCTGCCCGGGAGCGGGGACATCTGGGTGGGGAGGTGTCCGCGCCACTGGCCTGCTCCGTCTTTTCCCTTCGCTGTGAACCGGGTTTGGCAAAGCCGAGTGTGGCATCGTCGGCCGTGGTTGGCCAGGAGGGGGGCCTGGCATTTGCTCTTTCTGCCCAGGGACCCCAGAGCCGCTTCTGCGGGGGGCCTTGAAGACGGCCCTGGGGGACGTGGGTTTGTGGCCACCCCGAGGAGGGGTGGCCTGGTCACAGCTGTCACGTTTGAAGGCGCAGACGGTGGGATGTAAACGAGCGTCCTGTGCGGTGGGTGGAGTGAGGATATTCTAGGTGCCTCAGATCCCCTCACGCTAAGTGCTACCGGGCGGTGACCAGACCTGCCGGGCAGTAGTCGTGCCGGATTCTCCTCGGGGATTCGGCAGGTGTTTCACTCACTCACTCACTCATTCATTCAGTCCCGCGTTCATCTAGTTACTGAACGCCTACAGCCACGCGCCTGGCTCTGTGTGAGGTGAATGGGGACAGACAGACAAGCAGGACGGGACCCATAAGGTGACCAGATGTTAACATTGGTAAAGCGGACACCATGGACTGGGGGGAGGGGGTTCTTGATTAAAAATCGGGTCTATCTCCCGCCGTTCCCTAGCTTGTCGTGCATTCTTTCCAAAAATCAGGACTTTTTAAAAACGCCGCAGGACGCGGGACAAATTGTTAAAAATCAGGACTGTCCCGCCAAAAGCGGGACGTCTGGTCACCTTAGGGACCCAGAATCTGGGGTGACCGCCCAGTGGGAGCCCAGGGCCCAGATCAGTGACTTCCCCTCAGACCTAGGAACGGTCTCAGACAATCTTTTTTTTATTTTTTAAAGATTTTTAAATGGTGTTTTACAGAGATAGAGAGACAGACAGAGAGAAGGGGGAGGGCCCAGAGCCGTCTCCGTAGTTGTACGTCATCCGTTTTCAACATGGTTTTGCTCCACACAGGTGGGCAGGGGCCGTGCAGGGTGGGAACCAGGCTGGGGGCCTCCTGCACGGGAAGCGCACCCCAGTTCAGCATATGGGTCCGCACGGGCCGGGGCCGGGATTCGATCCTCGGTCCCCGGGGCTGCAAAGCGAGCGCTTGCTTAACCCGCTGAGCCATCGCGGCGTCCCCGACCTTGACCTGTTCCTGGGACACAGGACGCAGGAATATCGCGAGAGGGAAGAGAGCTTGGGTGAGGGGAGGGGGAAGATGTGGCGACGGAAGGAAGGCAACAGCCAGCCTTCCCGTGAGAGGCTCTCTGATCGTCCCCCAGCTCTGGGTCATAGACCGCCCTGCCCGTGCCTCAGTTTCCCCACCTGTAAACGGGCCCTTGGACCGAGGGATCTCAGCGATCCACTGTGAACGGACGCTCTGTGACCGGCGCAGGGCACGCGGCTGATCACGGGGCAGATCCCACGTGAAGGCCCTTCCCGTGGAAGGTGGGGCTGGTCCGGCTTCTCCCGCCTCAGCCCTGAGACACCCAGAGGGGCCTGTGGGAGTCCTGCCATCTCCCCGCGAGCAAGGGACACCTTCCGCGGCCCACGCAGGGGGGGCGGTTCTGGTCTCCCCGAGTGTACCTTTTCCTGGCGGGCACACACTCTTCTAGGAGTTTCTTTTTCTTTCTTTCCGTTTCAGGCCAGGGTGCAAGGTTGTCCGCATGGCAGATGCCAAGTGGGCGTCACCGGCAGGCCGGGCTCCCGTCCCCTCAGGTGCTGTCCCGTGTGCCTGGCCGTGGGGCTGTTAGACCCCCCGGAGCCTGAGGTTCACATTCCCCGGGGCCCCACGCAGGCCTCAGGGTTTGGGCAGCACGGCATTCGAAGGATTGGGGTTGCTGGCTGGGTGGGCTTGGGGAGCGGCTGACGGACGCTGAGCCTCAGTTGTCCCATCTGCCGGGTGGGTGTGGCTCCCCCGCCTCCCAGGGATCGGATCGGAAACGGGCAAGAAACGGGCTCCGTAAACAGGAAAGGCCGACTGCAGGGTCCCGGACACGGTGATTCAGTAGCACACGTGTCCGGAGGCTCCGCCTTCGACCGCCGCCTGGGGCCTGAGCAACTCAAGCCCAGAGGCTGCAGGCTGGCGGGGCGGCCGACGGCAAGTGTCTGTCACTGACGGCACCAGCCTGGAGGAGGTGACGGGTAATGGCCAGCCTTCCGCTGCCCGGCTCGGCACAGTGTCTGCTCATGTGCAGTGATCTGACGCCCGCCCGTGAGGCCGGGAGCGGGGACCCCGCATGAGGAAGCCCCTCCCCTCCGGCCCTACACGGTGGGTGTGGAAGTGGGAGACACGTGAGGGGCAGACGGGCAGGGAGGGAGCCCCGGTGCTCTCTGACCCTGTGGCAGCTAAGGCTACCTTCCGGGGGTGAACCTGGGGTTCGGTGTCTACACTGGGACACCGTTGAGAGCATGACGTTAATAATGACTATTCAGGTCCCTAATTACACTGAACAACAGGCGTCCCTGGACCCCGCCGGGCACACCAGGATACACGCTCCCCTTACCCAGAGAGCGTTTCCTATTCGTGGTCTTCCTCCCAGTCATTCTGGAAGGAAGGAAGGAAGGAGGAAGGAAGGAGAGAGGCAGGCAGGTGTCTTGCTGTCCTCTAATGGGTGTTAAATGCAGGGATGGAGCCCGGCTGGTCCAGCCGTGGGCCTGGGCCCGGCCGGGATGGGGTTGGGCAGCTGTGTTGGGGAACCATGGAGTTCAGGGAGACAGACGAGCAGGTCTGGCTTCAGGACAGAGGCGGTGAAGGACCAGTCACAGCCACACGGACGCAGCCGGGTCTCCCCCAGGCCTGGGCCCGGACTCACAGACTCCAGCCCGCACGGACGAGCGGCGCGATCTCAGCAACTCATATCCTCTCCCCCTGCCTCAGTTTCCCCACTCGTCCAGTGGCGTCTGTGATCCCTTACTGTGAGGATGAAGTGAGAGTCTATATTTAAAAGGGGGTGAGTGGGTGGGGGGAAGCCGGGATGGCTCAGTGGGTTAAGCGCTCACTTTGCAGCCCCGGGGACCGAGGATCGAATCCCAGCCCCGGCCCGTGCAGACCCATGTGCTGAACTGGGGTGCGCTTCCCATGCGGGAGGCCCCCGGCCCAGTTCCAGCCCTGTGAGGCCCCCGACCACTTGTGTGGAAGGAAACCATGTCAAAAACGAATGATGTGCAACTATGGAGACGGCTCTGGGCCCTCCCCCTTCTCTCTGTCTCTCTCTGTCTGTCTCTCTGTCAAAAACAATAAAATAAATCTTAAAAAAAGAAGGGAAAGCCAGGACAGCTCAGCGGGTTGAGCGCTCGCTTTGAGGCCATGAGGACTGAGGATCGAATCCCGGCTCCGGCCCAGGCAGGACCCACATGCTGAGCTGGGGAGTTCCCACAGTTCGGTTCTCTACCTGTCTCTGTCTCTGTCTCTCTATCTGTCAAAAGTAAAATAAAAAAATAAATATGCACTGAAGATAAGATAAAATAGTTACTCTCTATAAAAAAATAAAAATAAAAAAAGATATAAAAAAAAAAAAAAAGAAGTAAAAGTGGGCGCAGGCTCAGGGTCTCGCATGCCCTGGGTCCTCAGGGACTCCTTGTCGAGCTTGGATCTGGAGAGACCCAGACACAGCCTCTAGTTTTTAGGGAACCGTGGGGAGGGGCGCTCCTCGCTCCTTGAACCGTTTGGGGTGGGTGAGCTCCTGCCTCCGGATCGGGGCTGCCTCCGGTTCTCAGGGGAGGGAAGCGGACACAATACACACACGGAGACACTGAGAGGGTCCCGACTCCCCTCGGCCATTGAGGCGGCACCTTCGGGCCGTTGACCCCCTTACGGGCAGCCTGAACCCCGGTGGCCTTGGCCATCTGCTAGGCTGTGGGATGAGCCGGCTGAGACCGGGCAGGCCGACGCGGTGCCCCGTTGCTGGAATCCCCGGCGCCGCAGAGCAAAGCAGGCAGGTGGGGGCCATTGGGTGTCAGGGAGCCAGGGAGGCAGACTTCCGACCGGGCCGCGTCCGGCCTATTAATAGCCCGGGCTTGGGCCGGGCCACTCTGTCCACATTGCCGGGCACAGCCCGGGCCAAACGGCCGGGAGGGGTGAGCAAGCCGGGCAGCGCCGTCGAGCTTCTGGACAAAAACCAACAGCACCAGTGTGTCCACGTCGCGTGAGGTTCTGAAGGGTCCGTCAGGCCGGGCCAGCAGGCTATTTCTCCAGACCATTTCCCTTTACCCATGTGGAAGCTTTTATAATTAAAAAAGAATTATTTCATTGTTTTTGACAGAGACAGAGAGACAGAGAGAAGGGGGAGGGCCCAGAGCCGTCTCCTTAGTTGTACGTAATCCGTTTTCAACATGGTTTCATTCCACACAGGTGGGCGGGGGCCGCGCAGGGCGGGAACCGGGCAGGGGGTCTCCCGCGTGGGAAGCACACCCCAGTTCAGCATATGCGTCCACACGGGCTGGGTCCGGGATTCGATCCTCGGTCCCTGGGGCTGCAAAGTGAGCACTTAACCCACTGAGCCATCCCAGCTTCCCCAAGTTTTCTTTTAACTCCAAGACGGTGGGGCCCCTGCTTAGGGGTGTGACAGGTTGCCTGTCTGGTGGCATCTCCTCAAGGCTATGGTGGCCGCCCCAGCCTTGTGTCCCTGAAGCAGCACATCTCGTCCCTGACCTGCAGAGAAGAGGCCCTGAAACAGTTTGGTTTTACCTGTCAGTGCCCGGGCCGTACCTGCGGAGACCCTGACTGAATCGTTCTGGGAGGGGGCCCGGGTCCCCCCGTTCTAGATGCCCTGGGCCGGGGGGCGCCCGACGGGGTGGAGAGATGCAGCCTCTCTGCTGGTTCCATTCCGCCCTGGGATACGCTCACAAGCCAGAGGCGACGTGGACCCTTCCACACTCGTTCACCGCCAGACCGAGGGTGCTGAGTGTCTGTCGTATCCGGAAGAGTTTGGGGTGGGCTAGCCCCTGGCGACCTCAGCAGCACCTCCTGGTATTTACGTGTGTCCTGCCCTTAGCGCAGTGGCGAGCATGTAACACAAACGTGGATGGACTCGCACAGGCTCTGGGCCGGTGTCGTCAGCGGGGCGGGAAGATAAACGATCGGCAAGTGGAGACGTCGCGACCCGCCATCTCGCCCGTGCTCGGCCCTCGGGAAGGGAACCAGCTCCCTAATTGGAACCGTGTTCGTGACCAGAGGGTGGCCCGGGGGACTTGATACTCTCCCCGACGACCTTCTTCCCTCCCTTCGGCTGTCACAGGAGGGACCGCCGAGGCCTGGGGAGGATCGCTGCCTCTTAATTGGCTTCCTGGTCACCGTGTTGGCTTCACTCCACACTGTCGGGACACCCGACCGCGTGGCCTTGTGATTAGCTGCCTGATGTCCCTTAACATCAGGATCCATCTCCTTCTGGGAGTGACAGCGTGGAGAGCCACGGCCAAGCGCCCCAGGCCAGCGAGACTTGATGAGTTTTATTTGGGGACCTTCGGCTTCCTTCACTCCACCGCGCGTCCTGCCTGCGCCGGCCCCACCAACGCCGCAGGCCCCGGCCCCAGCCTCACGCTGTCAGGCTCTGTCGGGCCCGCGGTGGCCGGGGCTTCATGGTGACGCGGCCCAGGGCTCGCCAAGGAGCAGGTGGGGCCCGGACGGGTGGTGCTGCCGGTGTCCTGAGACCTCCGGGTCCGACGTGCCGAGGTTGGAACCGGGCCTCCACGCACAGGGATGGTGGGCGTGTGACGGGTTCCAGAGCTCCCGGTGGGGTTGCCGCGAGGGTCTCAGAACGGTTACGGCCCCACACAGCGCCGGTCGGTCATGACGGTGCCCTCAGCTTCTGTGCACTCGGCGTTTCGGGTGAAACGTGCCAACGTGCCCTACGTGTCTCACAGTTTTGCTCCCTTCCGTCAAGTGTTCAGTGTGCGCTCGAAGTTACCGGCCTACTGTGCGCCGGACAGTGTCCCAGGGGTGGGGACAAGGAGGCGGACAAAGGAGATGGAACAATTCCTGCCTGGGCGGGAAGAACGGGGAGAGACAGTGACCGACATTGGTGGGTAAACGGGGCTTAAGAGGTGGTGAGGACCCTGAGGGTCACTCCAGCGGAGAAGGTCTGACAGGGTGGCACCCGAGGGTGCCTGCTCAGCAAGAATTCAGGGCCAGGCTAGCTAGCAGGGTGCTGGGCATTGAGGTCACCCTGCAGAGAGTCTAGGCAAGGAGCGAGTCTGAGGGTCCAGGGATGGGGGACAGGGCCCCCAGAAGCCAGCTTCCCGCGGGTGTAGGTCAGCCCCTCCCTGTCCTGCTCCTGGTCAGCGGCTCGGGTCGTCCCTGCTGGCATCTGGGATAGAGCTGAGAGAGCGTGGATGGTTCCACCTTGGCTCTGTCTGCACTGGGGACATGCCTCCCATGCTCCCCCACCAGAGCAGAAGGAAAGAGGAAGGGAGGGAGGCTGGGGTTGGCGTGTCCCTGTCATCTGTGTGTATCACGGTCCACGTGCACCATCAGCCATGAGACTTCGCTGAGCTTCAGGGACTTTGTGGTCCCGGAGTTGCATTTCCCTGGTGGGACCCAGGCCTAGAAGAGTGAAGCAAGCGACGTATCCAAAGCCAGGCATTTTCCACGGAGGAGGCGAGACCCCCTGAGCCCAGATCCAGAGACCTGGTGACAGAGCATCTCTGGTTCTTGGAACTTGTCTCTTCTCAGGCCTGTTGGAGACCCACGTGCCCACCCTGCCCTTGTGACAACTTCCTGTCGGGCGGTCCCAGGAGGCAGGGGTCGGAGCGATTCCACTCTCCGGTAGCTGATTCCGGCAGGAGCCCGGCTGGGAGGGGCCCGGACTGGCCTGAAATCCAGCAGCTGGACCTGGAGGCGGAGGCTGAGCTGAGCGAGGATCCTGAGGATGAGAAGGACCCCACGTGGGAGAGGTCAGCGAGCGTCCGCAGGGGCACGGTGCCCACGCGAGAGACCCCGGCTGTGCGGAGAAGCCGCGCGTCTCTGCAGAGCACAGCGCCTGGACTTGCGGGCCTCCCTGCCCGGGGGCGAAGCGCTGGCTTTAATTTGTGTAGCATTCATTAGCGAGAGCATCTAATTACCACAGCCGTCCCGGAGTCACGCTGTTCACGCGGACGCTGCCTGTCGGTCCGTTCTGGAGTCTCTCCGTGAAATGGAAGGAAACGCCGGCCTTGATGAGCGGAGAGGCTTCCTCAGCCACTTCGTTCCCAAGTCCGGGGCACGAAATGCAGATCTTCATTCAGTCAGTCCAGCCTGCAGACCGTATCCCCTCGTCCCCTCTGGGGGCTCCTGCGTGGACCCCGTGGGTGGACGCGTGCACGCGGGGGGGCAGCAGCTGGGTGGGGGCCTGCCCGCCCCCACCCCCCGGGGAAGCTGGGCTTTCTCTGGGCTCAGCGCCCCTCCCCCGGCCCTGCCGCCTCGCAGACTTTCCTGTTCTTTCCGAAATGTTCCAAACACTAAAACATGATGAGAACCCGTCAAAGTCTCTGGGAAGATCTACTGTCACTACAATCCCGGCCGGGCCCGGGAAGCCGCACGCCAGGCCCGGAGAGCGATTTATGCCGCCGGCTCCAAAGCCGTGAGGGAACACACTCCATCAGCGTGCGCCCGGCCTCGGGGAGGAGAGGCGGGAGCCCGGCAGAAACCGGAGGCCGGCGGGGTGGGCGGGCATGGCGGGGCGTGGGGTGGCGAGCCAGCGGGGCGTGGGGTGGGCGCACACGGCGGGGTG
>PVKE010006256.1:0-55205 GCA_004027555.1 Craseonycteris thonglongyai
AGGTTTGCTAACATCAAATTTTATTGTTATTGAGGTTTTGTTGTATAAATTTATTATGTGTTATATATTTATATAAATTTTAATGTCTAGGTCCCTTGGGACTTTGATAGTAATATAATTTTATACTGTTTAAGAGCATTTATTTTAGTACGTGGTGCCTAAGGTGTCCAATTCTTAATTAACTTGATAGAGATACCACCCACTTGGAGATTGAACCCTTCACTCTTCTCGGCGTTTGTGCAGGCCTGATCCCCTACCCTCATCATAACCAGTCCCCAAGAAACACCTACCAGTGTGCCATGGGAAAACAAGCCATGGGTAAGATTTCCTTCTTGAACTTGGTTCTAGATACTTAGATAAAAGATTTATATCTTTATTCTTACTTCATTAGAATTACATGCTTGGCCAGGTCAGGTGTTGGTTGCTAACACCTGAATATTACCAAAGCCAGAGGGTTGTCTGTGGAACTCTGTAGTGCTTGCTGGTGCCCCTGTCATGGCTGAAGGTTAAACAGAAATGGAGACGACCTCTCTGAACTTTTTTCCGTGACCAAACAAAGGGACAAACAATCAGTGTCACAGAATTATGATGGGGTAAATATAAACAGGAAAGCCCTATAAAATATAAGTTGTTAACTTGGAAAGATGGAAGAAAGAGCAGAAAAACTCAAGGTTAAGGGAAGAGAGGGAAAGGAAATAGAGAAAGAGATGCACAGTATGTATTAGAATGTACTTAGTTGAACCCATTATATCCTTGCAATAGCTCCTATTCATCCGGAAACACCTGATTCATGTCATGCCAATTTCTGAATCTATTTTGCTTTCTTCTCTCTATTTTCTCTTCCATCCATCCATGCATTCATCCATCCATTCATCCATTAATTTATCTGTATAGCCATCTATAACATTTATTGAGCATTGAGTATAAACCCAACAGTGGGGCTGGAGCCTAAAAATATAGAGATGAGGAGAGAGCCCACAGTCTAGAGGAGAGACCAACACATAAGATGGTAATTTGAGGTCGCATGGTAAATGCTGCAATGGACTAATAGCCAGAATCCAGGGTAATAAGAGCAGAGAGGTAATTTACAGTTAGAGAATAGGTTGTTTCTGAAGAATAGAACTGAACTGAGTCTTGGAAAACACTTAATATTTTTCACAGGTATGGAAATATAAGCAAGCATTATATGGGAAAGTCTCTGTACTTAGGCATGGCTGTTTAATGTGGTATGGTTAGGACAGGTACCATATATTAAGGCATTTGGGTTTTATCTTGTATACCTACAGAGGTACACACACACAGTTTTGCTTATAAACTTGTTTAAAAATGTTTTTTTTTATTTAAATCCTAATAAATTTAAAACATTTTATCTTCATACATGTCTATGACATCAATATGACTTATCTCTCTGATTTAAAGTATAATACAAGGAACTTCATAAAATAAAAATACTATAAAAGGTTTTTGCATTGCCTTTGGTTAACAATCAGAATACAGCTAGCTGTTTAATTACCAAAAATCAGCTGCAATTGGCCAAGCTTGACAACTAAGGAATTCTCTTTCCCATTACGCATAAAGAATATATATATATATGTATTTCTTTTTTTCTTCTTTTTTTTAAGTTTTAAAGAATATATATATGTATTTCTTTTTTTCTTTTTTTTTTAAGTTTTTACATTGCCCTTTAGTTGGCCGTGAAGAAATAAGCAGCATGTTGTCCTGTTACCATTTACCTGAATGATGTAACGCCTGGACAGTTCAGAATAATTCCCAGTGGGAAAATCTAAACAGCGGCTCATCAGTTTAGCCGTTCCCATTCATCCTCAGCAGCAGTGGAGGCTGATTTCCCGCTTGTGCTTCTGACTTGCTAACAAGTTGAAATATACAGTACTGAACCCTGTGTGTCATGAAAGGGCTATCACTTCTATTGGGTTTACCAAACCATTTTGTTTCATGATGTGAATCCTGGCTGAAACAATACACCTTTTGTGTAGAACCTTCAGCAGAATTAACGGAAGACTAATCACTTCATCGCTAATGCCACCCTTTAGTGTGTTTGAAGATTAAAATAGAAAGGATTGCTTCTGTCTTCACTTAGCGAGTCTTTTTTAATAAAGAAGAGACTTGAAAGAAAGAAATAATATTTTTATTTTTATAACTCTCCTCCCTACCCCCCAAAAAGTCTTTATATTGTGGACATCAGTATCTGAAATGTTCAGTTAGTTGCCACACACAGTTAAGCAGGATCAGTGTGTACAGAAAGCCAATTCAGTGTCTGTAGAGTTCTTTTGTAGTTTCCTATGTGAAGGTTTTTTTTCTTGTTTTGTTTTGAGTGTCATTTGCAATTCATTGTCTGTGTTTTCTGAGGTTGGTGTATTCAGCTGCTCTGACCCTGGGTCCTGCACATTTAGCTCCTTGGATACAATCCTCTGACGTTACTGCTGACGCTAGGAAGACAAAAGCCACAGAATATCTAAAGTAATAATAAAAAAAAAAGCCTTTGTTACTGTTTGTTATTATAAAACACCTGACGAGAAAGAAAAGCAGAGAGATAAAAGTACATTTAAAGTTGGCACATAACGTGGGCACAATTGTCTTTGGACATTGAAATTGCTGCAGAAGTCTTGAACAAGGTTTCTATGAAAAAAATCACAAAAGGAAAAAGGCCAGCAGAGGGAGAAAACCCTCAGCAAAGACCCAGGTCCGTAGAGCAGACCTTGCACTTTGAGGGGGACTCCTCTGAGTCATTTTAATTCCTTGCAGTCTTGACAGCTGATAACTCAGAGTCACACTGTCACATTTTAAAGGTGAGCTGGAGACTGTATGCTTTTCATCCATTAGTCCATGTGGCAAGTGGAAGACAGAAGCCCAGAATTAATTACTGAATACTCTATAAACAGCATGGAAAATTTGCTGTCTACTTTTCTCTACCACCTCCTCCCATTTGACCAAGTAAAGAAGCAAATAAAAGTCATTTTCTGTCACTCTGAAGGAGACCAAACTAGCACAAACCACAGAGACTGCAACTGAAAGCCTTACCTTATACATGAGAGTGAGCTGACTTTAATCCAACGTGAAACACCAGCAGTGGGTGTTTCTTAAATCTAAGACTCTTGAAGTTATTAATAAAGTTCAGGTTTTCACACAGCATCTTACTGTGCTGCTGAAGAACATTTCCCTTCCATGGATATGGCTCTGTTTGTTGTGACATAGTTCAGAGCAAGAAGTCTGCAGGTCACTCAGTGCTACAAGTCAAGGCTGTGTGTTGGAGCTGCTTTGTACATACTCTCGCCGGCACCAGACGCCAAGTTCATATGAGTCACGCTTTCATATCCTGCCCATTTTATTAGTTGGCAGTCCTCTAGTGGAACACTTTCTCCTGTTTAAAAGGATCTTTCTGTCACTATCAGCTCAGTTAATGAATATGCATCACATACCTCCCCTAGCCCTGGCTTCTTACCACCCCTTCCCCCTTCAACTCCAAATTGCTGGAACCCTTTTTTTTTTTTTTTTAACTCAGGAGCTATTGCAGCTTCTGTTTCTGATTTTGTTTTCAATAGACTCCATTCCTAAGCAGATAGTTCCTTCTCCTGTATTTCCCACTTTACAGTAGGATGAGATATACTAGAAATAGGCTGGAGAATTTTGAGAGACTAAAATGCAAAGATCTTCACAAAATTTTGTTTTATTCGGTATCTCCTCCGCCCCCACTTTGTTTGAATTTTTTTAAAAGAATATTCTTTATCCATTTGGAGGTACAAAATGAAAAGATGTCTTGGGCAAATTTCCTCTGGCAGTTCTCTTCTTAGATTTTTGTTATTGGTTCAAAAACATTTTTTAATCATTGTAACTATTTTAGGTTATATTTCATTGTAAGTATTTTAGGTGATATTTCTTGCCATCTAGAATGTTAATAATGAATACTTATTGAGGTTAAGGTAAGCTGAAGTTCAGAATATAGGTAAAGTTGGAGGTAGAATGGGTGATATTACAGGGTGATGGGAAATATATTTTTCTTACTAATACTGTTAATATTAGTCATGAATGTTGCCACTCATTGAATACCCAAATGATTTACATACATTTCTTTTCATCATCATACTAATGTTAGATATAATACATATCTTTTTTGTTTCTGACAAGGAAACTGAATTTCAATTTTGTTGAGTAACTTAGAAAAGGTTTTATCTTCTGTGCCGTGTATCCATAAAACTTACTAAAATTCTTCTCAATTGAAACTAACTTCTTTTTTTACTTTTTCCTATTCACTGTGAATCATGATCAAGGTGCCATCCCTGTTAGACTGTAGATTATAAGCTCCTTGAGGACAGGGACTATATTTGTGTTATTTATTACTATATCCCTTGTGTCTAGCACAGTGCCAGCTTAGTAGGTAGAATATATCAAGTACTTAATGAGTGTTTCAACAATGAATAAATGAATCTGTGAGCATATTAAAATTGTTAAGAAGTCAGGTGCAGATTTTTAAAAGGAATCTTTGAAATGAAAAACTAAGTTGGGAGGCTTATACATTCTGACTTGAAGACTTACTGTAAAGTCACAGTAATGAAGACAGTATGATATTGACATAAGGGTAGACATAGATCAATGGAACAGAATTAAAAATTCAAATATAGGCCCATACATCCATCTATGGGCAATTGATTTTCGGTAAATGTGTCAGAACAATTCAGGAGAAAGGAAAATCTTTTCAACAAAATAAAATGTCTCTGTATATCCATATAGAAAAGAAATGAACATCATCTCCCACCTCATGCCATACAAAACAAACAAAAATTAACACAAAACGGATTATAGCCCTCAAGTAAGCGCTAAGACCATAAAACTTATTGAAGGAAACAGGTGAAAATCTTCATGACCTTGAATGGACCTAAGGTTTGTTAGAACGCAAAAAAGCACAAACTATTTAAAAAAAATTCACTGGACTTTTGCAAAATTAAACTTTTGCTCTTTGAAAGACACTATTAAAGAACCTGAGAGTTTATTAAGCTACACAATGTGAAAAAATTTATACAATATGTATGGCTGATAAAAGGTGGTATCCAGTATCTAGAAAGAACTCTTTAATAATAAGACAACTCAAAAGATGAAGAAAACAAAAACCAGACACTTCACAAAGACTAGTAAGAATGAACAATAAGCTCATGAAAATACGTTCAACATTATTAGTCATCAGGTAAATGTAAAGTGAAGCTTGATGCCACTACACACGCATTAGAATGGCTGAAGTAAAAAAGACCAGCACCCTAAGTGTCAGTGAGGATGTCGAGCAACCAAAAAGCTTTTATACTGCTGGTGAAAGTGTACCATGTATAATCAGTTTGGAAAATTCTGAAACAGTTTCTTAAAGTTAGCCATACCCTTACCAAACCACTCAGAAATTCTACTCCTGTGTATTTACTCAAGGGAAATGAACATACAAAGACATGCGCATGAATGTTCATAGCAGCTTTATTCACAGGAGCATAAAACTGGAAGCAACACAAATCCATCTGTACAAATGGATAAACGAAACGTATATTTATACAATGGAGTACTACTCAGCAATAAAAAGGAATGGACTGTTATGCATTCAACTGCATGGATGAATCTCAGTGTCATTATGCTAAATGAGAGAAGCAGCATGAGAGTGCACATACTGTATGATTCCATTTATATAAAATTCTAGAAATGGCAAACTAATACATAATGATAAAAAAGAGAAATCAGGCAAAGGAAGCCAAAAATTAGTTAAATAAATAAAACTTCATTTTATTTTTTTCAGTATATATTTTCTTAGCAATGTGCATTCTTACTAACTTTTTTTCATCCCACCTTAAAATAAAAAAAGCTTCTTCAAATGTTAACTAACCTCTATTTACATGCCTTGCTATGCTAAGTTGAGACTTCTAAGAAGGTTATAATCAAGAAAATATGACTTTGTAAGAAAGATTATGCCCTGGTAGTAAGAATATGAAATCGTTGGAGACCATAGTTATGGCAAAATGGGTTAGAAAAAGGAGAATTCAGTTTATAGATACTCTGTGTTAGTTATATATATGCAATGCTCTTTTTAAGGAAGCTGAAAGTAGTGATAGAGGCATCTTGTTTGAACATGTGCTACACCCAGATTAGTCTAACCATCTAATTTCTGCATGACATCTTCTCAAAAAAGTTGGCTCATTGGCAAAATAATCAGTCATTAATAATTGTTATATAAGTTATGGGGTTTAATAGCATTTTGCAGTCTCATAATACAGAAGTCATCATTTATAAATCCTGTTTTAACCTATACAACCATTGTCAGTGCTGCTAAATATAGATATACACATATACTCCTTCAAGTTCTTTATAAACAAAAATCTCTGTGATGAGATCATAAGCACCAAATATTTGCTAAACACTCTTTGCTGTTCATCCGTTCAATGCTCAGTTGCAATGCCCGAGAATTATGTTCTGGGCCTGGGAGAAACAATTTATAGCAGGATCCAGTCTCTTTCACCATTGTTTGGAGATGCAGCCATTTATGTTCCCCGGCTGCAAAATAATGCTTGTCTCAGGTTTCAGAAGACACATTTGGCAGCCTGGTGGGACATTGCCTGAACCCTTGTCTCAAGCTGGGTAAAGTATACAATTGAAGCTGAAATCTCAACATAAATTTTAAGTGATTTTATGTAAAAAGAAAAACTTACTGTCAGTGAACTTGACCATGATGTGCAGCAGCAGTGATTTTATTTCTAAAACAGTAAGTGATCTATTACTGGTGTCTTGCCCAGTCTATTAGTTGGCAGTAAAGTAACATAAATTAAGTTGCAATTTATAGTGTGAAATCAACAAAAAAGTTTATGAAGTTCAGTTTAGCTATTGTTTTTCAGCTGAATTTTGATAAATTTTCTAGAGATTGAAGCATAAATGTATGCTATTATAAAGGGTATAATGTGATTCTTCCATTTAATTTACTTGACATCTATTGAGCATCTGTAGTGAGCCCAGTACTGTACTAAGTGTTTGTTTTTTAGAATCTTACAGATTTTAAGTATTTTTTTCAATAGTAATTGTCAAGGAATACTACATCATTTTTGTTGCCTGAATAGGTTATGTTTATGCCTGAATTGAAATCACCATTGATTTAATGACATGAGTACAGAGAAAATGGTAAAGGAAATAAATATTGAGTTTTGGTGCCTCACTTTAGAGCATGACTCCATTAAATGGCACATGGGCATCTTGGGTGTGTGGTGGTGTAGATGTATCACTATGGAAGCATGTGTCAGAAAGGGCGAGACAGAGTCTGACTTAAAGCTACCTTCTTAGCCACTCGGGGAAAGAAGAAGATAACCTGGGAGAATAAAGAGGCTCAGCAGCCTACACCCAAGCTCAGCAGTAAGGCAAACATGCATTTCCCAGTTTTACGTCTCTGTGTGGGAGCAAGCCCTGAGAGTGAAAACCTCTTTTTTAGGCAGGTCCATGAGGTAAAAGGGTGAGGGTGGTAACATTCTGATTTCATTTTCATTGATAGTAACACACTTTCAAGGTCCAATCAGGTGGAAGGGCTGATTGCTAAGGAGGGAGGAGCCCACCCCTGATTAGACAGGACCTTGGGTTCCTTAGAGGGAAGGATTGTGCCTTTCCCCATTTTATGTCCACTGTTGGGCACAGAACATGTTCATTACCTGTTTAATAAGTGAATAAATCCACTCTTCTCTGCTTTCCCTGTCCTCTTCTTCATTCCGTTCTCTTTTTTCTCCTGCTTTCTTTTTCATTTAGAATTCTTGTCATTGTTGATTTCTTTTTATGAAAGGCATCTTTTTCTCCCACTGTATAAGCTCCATACCTGTCAGCTTGTGGCTCTTCTCCATACCTCCCCTTAGCAACTGGACATGTGCCTGGAACTTAGAACCAAACGCAGAATTGTCAGCTTGCTTATGAAATTAATCAGTGGAGACCAAAATGCCTCAAATGGGAGCACTGGTATAAAACCAAAGTTGAAATTATTTAATTAGTTTATCTTACGTGTGATTTTTCTTCTTTGTAGGATTTTTAATATTACTGAGAAAATAGCTTTTAAAAGTTGTTAGCCCACTATGAAGGTATTGCTTTTGAAATGTTAAAACTAAAGATTTTCTTCATTTTAACTAGGGAAATTAATGTGTTTATCACTATATTCATCACCACCTAATTATTTGACATTATAATAGAATGTTACATTTTGTTTTCGCCAATATCAATGAAGGTACCATTGGATACAACCAGCGGAACAGAATTGACACTCTCATGTATCTACTAGCATATCCACAGAAACCCATGGTTAAAACAAAGACCATTGAGTTGATAGAGTTTGAGAAACTGCCAGCTGGACAGAATGCGACAGTTGCTGTGATGAGTTATAGTGGCTATGATATTGAAGACGCTCTTGTTCTAAACAAGGCCTCCTTGGACAGAGGTAAGGCAATTTTCAAAGCTCTAGCACCAAAAGTTCTTGCAGCAGAATTAGATATAGGGATGATCAGTATAAAAATCACTTGGCATCAAAATGTAAATGTCATTCAGTTTCCAGTGATTTACATTGCATAATGCATGAACAGGAAGCAGTTATGTTTTGGTGTTGACTTTTGAAAAAATGGATATTATATAGAGAGAGATAATTTGTTAAATGTATTGTTAAGGATTTTTTTGTTTTGTTTTGTTTTTTGTTTTTTGACAGAAAGAGAAACAGGGAGAGAGAGAGAGAGACAGAAGGGGGAGGGCCCAGAGCAGTCTCCACAGTTGACAGCATTAGTTTTCCATATAGTTTCACTCCACAGGTGAACGAGGGGCTGCACAGGGCAGGAACTGGGCTGGGAGCCTCCTGCATAGGTCCCGGCAAGAACTGAACTAGGGACACACCGCAGTTCAGCGTATGGGTCCGCATAGGCCCGGCCAGAATTTGATCCTCAGGCTCCGGGGCTGCAAGGCGCGCTTAACCCACTGAGCCATCCCAGCTTCCCCCTTTTTTCTTTATTTTATATTATTGGTGACTTGAGACAATTCCTCAACAAAAAATATGTAAGAATTTATTTTTCCAGCAGGAATTACAAAAAACGAAATATGTTTTTTGAATATATAGTTATATATTCAACAACAAACCTGTTTGAGAGGGCAGTAGCAACATTTTTATGTAAAATGCTAGTTTTTAGTTGTATATCCCAACCCTATAATGTTATACCTTTTTGTTAGTAAAATGATAAAAATTAAAAATATACATACGTGAACACTGGCTTATAGTTTTTACATTTTTCTTTCTCAGAATTTTGTTGTTGGTTTTTTCATTCTTTTACATATACTTTTGCAAGTCACCACTTCATGGTTTGTTAACCATCACCTGATCTGAATGAAGTCTGACTTCTCTCTTCATAATCTCTGTTTCTCTTTTTCTTCCCTGGCATACCCACTCTGCCTTCCCCCTTCACTCTTTGTAGTTGCTAGGCAGCCATAATAGTACTTCTAGACATGTGTCTTTGGCATTAATGTTGACTGCACTTAATTTATGCCTCTTTTTTTTTTTCCTCCAAATGACAACAGCCATGCTTTAAAACTAGATGTTTTCTTTTCTGATCAACTGGTAATGTTTATGTGGAAACCTGAAGGCTTTGTGATATCTGTCAGAAACTCCGCAACACAATTTAATGATTAGTTTACCGTCCACTAGCTTTTAAGCTACCTCCTGTAAATAGAATGTCCATTTACACCTAGAAGAAGACACTTGATTTCATGCAGTTCAGACTCACGCTGTACTCCGGCATATTGCAGTTAATAGCCATTGTACAGAATTTGAAGATCATGTAATGTTTTCAAAGCAGCTGGCTCTTGGAGGCGAGTTTATTATGACCATGCACAATTTACTAGGAGTCATAATGATGAAGACCTTTCTCAAAGACACACAAACGTCTTCATCTACCGTCCAGTTGTAGAAGTGTATTGTTTCATCACACAATCACCTTCATATTTAAGAAATTACATTAGAACACTGAGATTTTATTTAGAAATACACTTTTTCCTGATTGATTTTCTAAATTCTGAAATTTCTTGGAAGTGTTCTGGGGTGTTTTTTTTTTTGCTGGAGAATTGCAAGAGAAGGATCTCACAGCCATGCATTTATTTCATCAGTAATAGCTAGAATTTAATCCTGAGACATTTTTCTATTTAAGCGAACTCTTGATGTGGTTCAGTATGTCCTGGGGAGATCAGAGAGAAAATCCAGTTTAAAATAACTGCTTGGCCAAAGGGACGGTGGGTGGCAGAGTGGAGGTGGGAGGGGTGTAGCTGTAGAATCTGGGGAGATGATATTTAGCGTTGAAGAAATGACAGCTCTTTTTGGGCAACTACACTGATAAATCTTTTGGTGGCATTCAGTGGTTGAGTTCTTGCTCCATCTAAAGGGTTTCTTATATTTATTTTGCTTATTGTTAATGTTTAAGTTGTGATTGGTCTCAGGCCTTTTCCTTCATCCCCCTAGATAAAGATGATTTAAAATATAATCAAAGTAAACTCTATTCTTCAGGCAAACTGTCTCTCCCATTAAAATCATGTGATTGCTTCTTTTCATTTGTTCTCCTCTCAGGAGACAAGTTCATTTTTTTGTTTACTTGTTTGGGACTTTCTGTGAATGCCAAAGTCAGAAAAAGGAAAACTTTCCAGAAGTTAGCAGAAGTTACAGTCCAAAAGAATGCGTAGGAAGAATCCTGGCTAATCAGTGGGATTTGGTCTGTCTCAACGCTGCCAACCAACTTGCTGGGTGACCTTGGCCACTTAATATCTCTGGACCTCGCTGATAGCACCTGCAAGATAGAGGGGTTAGGCCACGTGATCTCTCAGGCCCTCTCCCATTCTCCCATTCTGTGTCTGTGCTCCAAAAAAACCACAGTGACATTTGGGTTTCTCCCACCATCCTCCAATGTGATAAAGTACCTATATTCCATGCTGAAAATGGTTGTAGAGAGTCCAGTGTTTACGGACAATAGGTAGGGGAGAAATTCTGAGCCAGTTCTTCAGCTTAGCAGGTTGTTATTTTGTTTGGCCAGTCCCAGGTTATCCAAATTTAGAGCATTTGAGGGGTGTGTGCAGGTGGGGGGAGGTGTGGATGGGGGAATAGGGTGTGGGGATGGGTTGTTGAGTAACACAAATCTGTGTTTTCTCATGGTTTTGTATTACTCCTGGTTCTGATATCCATTTTGGTTTGCATTTAGGTTTTGGGCGTTGCCTCGTATATAAAAATGCTAAATGTACACTGAAACGATATACCAATCAGACTTTTGATAAAGTGATGGGGCCCATGTTGGATGCTGCCACAAGGAAGCCCATCTGGCGACATGAAATTTTAGATGCAGATGGTATTTGTTCTCCAGGTAAAAGCCTTAAAAAAATTTTAATGTATGTTTTTAGAAACTATTAAATTTAGTCAATAATATGTCTGAATATTTGGTAACAACCTACAACACTACTATCCTAACTCAACCAGTATGGTTATTTTTGGTGAGTTTCATTCCAGTCTTTTTGTACATTTGCATTTACATGGCAGTAGTCTATTCTAGTTATACTTTTCTAATTGTGATTTTGAATCATAGAAAAGCTACTTTAGGATATACTTAGAATAAGGTCATGTTCCTGCTTCTGCACTGGTATTTCATCACTTGTGCACTTGCTTACAGACTGACCTTAGAATCTTCCCCTAAAAAGTGTGACTCCATTGTAACTATAAACTTAATTGTGTTGATGCAACCCACAGCCCCTGCACTGGTGAGTCTTATGGGTTAGTATGGGAGACACACTGATCAAGGGAGCACATACAAACATATGTCAAATGACCACCAGGTTCAGGAACCATATAAGGAGCTATGAGGCCATTTTATAGCAAGAGGATTTGAACTAGTGGGAGCATCGGAATAGCCCAAGTAGTGAGCTGAACTGTAAAGGACAAGTGGAGTCAGCTAAAAGGGGGGAGAGGAGTGTGTTCTTAGAAGTGGAGAGCGCTCTTCTGAGTGACTTGCAACTCGATAGTTAAAGGATCTCAAAGAAGGCCAGTATGGCTACAACTAAGAGAGTACAGGAGTGTGGTGAACATGGGGGAGGGAGGAGGGGTGGAGAGAGAGAGGCAGGCAGGCAGGCAGGCAGGCAGGCTCCAGACACAGGCCTTGTAGCCTTGTTACTATTTTCATTATGATCCTAAAAGCAATGATAGAATCAGATAGGGGTTTTTGAAATGATCATTCTGGCTTGCAGTGTGGAGAAAAGAGTAGGAGAGTCAAAACAGAGGGAGAGCAGCTACAAGCTCTTGCCACAGCCCGGGTGATGGGTGTTGTGGCGAGGTGGAGAGAAGCATTGGGCTGCAAAGATTCTTAGGAGGGGAAATCACCGTGATGTTGGGTGGTGAGCACTGCATCCGCCACATGGCTTCCTCTCCTTTTTGCTGCCTTTGTTTCTTGGAGAATTTCTTTCACTCTTAACTCAGCTCATGTGGCTGGGAAAATAAGTGCTGTGACAGCTAGAGTAGTTGTTCTTTGAGCTTACCGTGAAAAGATACAAAACAAAGGTGAGAACAGCAGGAAAACCAAAGAAATCTTCTGATTTCCTCACTGCCCAAGTTGGCAGTGACTTATGGTTAAAATAACTAGTAATAAAAATAAGTGATCCAGATCTGTTTTGACATGCTAAAGAGATATATAAAATTGCTACCTACTAACATGATATATCTCTTATTAAGGTGGTCCCTAAGTCAGTTTCTTAATTTAATATGCACTGCTCTGAATCTATGATTTTTGCAAAAGGGCTTGTGAATGACAGGCAAGCCCTGTTACACTCTAGTTCCCACTAAAGAGATTTTTTTTCCTTCCATTTCTAGACTTCATGGACCAAGTCTGATCACATGGTCTTATGCCCAGTAATCTTTGTATTCCACACAGATGATAATGATTTGTCTAACACCATTCTCCCTGTCTTAGGTGAAAAAGTGGAAAACAAACAAGTGCTTGTAAATAAGTCCATGCCCACAGTAACCCAGATTCCTCTGGAAGGAAGTAATGTACCTCAGCAGCCCCAGTACAAAGATGTGCCAATCACGTATGTATTGGTTGTACTTGGAAATACATAGAAAGGTTAAAAAAAAAAGGAAAAGGGGAAATTAGAAGTTGACTATTGGAACGTTGGAGAACTAGAAATAGCAATTTTGGGTCCTAATCGTTGTCATGAAGACAGCATGGCATAGAACATAAAACTGGCTTTGGACTTGAATGGACCTTCTACACTGATGTTTAAGTTGTGGGCAAATAGGCAGGTGTTCCGGGGAGAGGACTTGGTGAGATGAAGGTCACATAGTAGAGAGCGCCCACGTTTGGAGGATGAGGGCACCTTTCTGGGACTAGGTTGTGGAAGATTTGGGAATTCATTTGCTAGAGAGTCACATGATTTTATTTGTGTGTCTTTAAAAATAAAATAAGACAAAACATACTGAACACTGTGACATCCCCAGTATTCTAGAATATAGCTGGGCTTTAGTATTGGTTATATTTAGTGTTACCTTACGTGGATAAGGCACCTAAACTCTGTTGACCTCAGTGTTTGGGGGTTTTTTTTTGTTTGTTTTGTTTTAATTTGTACAATGAAAGAGACTTGTTAACCTCCAAATTCCCTCTGAGCTCTAAAACAATAAAATACGAAATTTAGTGAGATGAACCATAGGCTTATGACAGCAACCACACTGTGATATAAAAACAACACTAGAAGTAACAGGATGTCTGGCCTAGCCAAGGTGGACGAAGTTAACTAAGTTCATGACATAAGGGTGGGGGTTAAAAAAGGGGAACTGGATTCCTGAGCTGTGAAAGGCAGTTTAACAAATCCATTCATCACGCAGCAGTTGAAGTCTGCTCTGTGCCAGCCACCACTCCGCTGTCCCAAGGATATAGGGATGAAATAAGCCGCAAACCCTGCCTACAAGGAGTCACATCTAGTTAGCAAAGATCTATATAAAAAATAAGGACAGTAATGACCATGATTATAATAATTTAGAACTTTTACTGTGTCATATACTGTTCTGGGCGTTTTACATACTGGTATGTTAGCTCAGTTCGTCTTACCACCACCCCCATGAGCTGCATTCTCTTAGCAGCCTCTTTTGAAAGAGATGGACTGAGCAACAGATAGTAATTTACCAAGGTCACTCAGCTACAAGTGGCAGAGCCAGGATTTGAACTCAGTCAGCCTGGCTTCAGGGTCACACTCTTGACCACTGTATTAAGTGCAGCAGTGTTGTGGGTGCCATGAATTTGTCTCTGGAGTGGGAACCCAGAAAAGCAAGTGGACTTCCTGCAATGAGTTCTGCAGAATGAAAAGCTATTTTAGAATCACGCTGGCAATTATGCTAGTTGGTTTTCTTCCTGTCCTGAAGGAGGATGTCTTTTTTCCTCTTCAAAGGTGTGTCCCCCCTCCTGCTGGGTTCTGTTTCATCCACCCTTTTAGGGATCTTAATCTGCCATTTTCTCTTCTGTCCTCCCACATTTTCAACCTGTTTTCTCTTGATTGCTTCCTCACAGGCTAGACATGTATGCAAATATTTATCTTTCAAAGACAATAAAACCTTTTTTGTGGGACTCCATATCCTTTGCTGGCTACCACTCCCCTCTTCCATTAACCAGGAAGCTCCTCAGAACTGTGGTCTGTAACCTCCGCTTCCAGGTCTTACCTTTATGCCTTCGAGACCTCTTCCGCCTCCTCCCTCTTCATCCCACTGAAATGGCTCTGGAAGAGGTCACCGCACACAGCCTCATCATTCATTTCACTCTAGAAATATCTCGGGGCGGAGCGGGCAGGGCGAGATCTCTGGAGCACTAACAGTATGCCAGGACTCTTCTAGGTGCATGGGCTAGCGCAGTGAAGAAAACAAGCAGAAATCCTGCCCTCATGGCGTTCACACCCCAGTGAGGAAAGACAGAGCTTGAACAAACAGCAAAACCCACAGGTGGTCAGATTCACCACATTCAGTAGATTCTTCCATCCTCATCTTCTTGCAAGCTAAGACTTTGTCTCCTTTGTTCACTGTGTCTTCCTAGTGCTGGCACAGTGCCTGACACATAATAGCTAATAAGTAAATAGTTGTCACATCAGTGGATGAATTTCATATGACCTTTCTAGAACATCTGACACCACTGACATCTCCCTTCCCTTGATTTTGTGATGCTACTCCCACCCTGCCCTCCTTCCAGTCTAATTGCTCATTCTCAGCCTCCCTTTCTGCCAGGCTGTGGTGGCCTTACCCTGCCGGTGTCTCTTTGCACTTGTCTATATGAGTTCACCCACTCCCAGTGCTCCAGTCACTCTGCTTTTGCAGTGACTTCCAGGCAGACATCTGCCCAGTTTCAGCTCCTTAGCAGCACTCAGGCAGCTTTATAGGGGCCCCAAATCTAGACCGAAACCATCTTCCTCCCCACCCCAAACAAGCCTTCTGGATCCTCTCAGTGAATGGTACCACCAGCCAGCCAGTCACCTGCAACACAGACCTGCTTCTTTGTCTTTACCTGCCACATACACCAATGCGTATAGGTTCATCAGAACCTATAGGTTCTATCTCCTTCGCTGTTCTCCATTCAGTGACAGTGGTGGCCGTCTGAGTTCTGCCTTTCCTTCCTGCTGGACTCTTATTGGGAACTGCACATCTGCCTTGCACCTCTCCACATCTCTCAGGCTCTCTTTCTGTTAATGCCACAACTATTATCTGAGTTACTTATCTGGTCATGTGACTCGAGAGAGTAACTAGAATAAAACTTGAGTAGATTGAGTAAAACTCTCAATGCCCATATTGCCTGCTGTATAAAGACCAAACAAAATGGCACAGTAGACTTTCCATTAACCAGAACTCAACCAGTACTTCCAAGCAATCGGCAAAAAAAAACAAAGAAGGAGAAATAATACATTTATCTGACACAGGTGTCAGGTAACTGAGAGCGTACTTACATTTACCTGCATCTACCAATTCCCATGGGTGCCTGGTTAACTGAGGGTCTACTGTACATATAAGACCATCCATGACCCTTGGCATAAACTCTCTAGCCCTACCCCTTTGCCCACTGGACCCCATATTTCTAGTAAATTATCTCTTACTCTCTAAAACACCCCATCCTATTTCAGGCCTCCAGCATTCGCTCCTATTGCTCCCTCTGCCTGAGGGCCCTTCCACTGATTGGCCAGGTCTCAGCTCCAGAGTGACCTCCTCTGTGAAGCTGTCCTCGACAGCCTGCCCCTCCCCACCACCAGCAGGATCAACTCCTGTCCCCTTGGGTCTTTCCTGTTCTCTGAACCTTCACTCTCTCTGTTCCTTTGTTGGATTGTGAGTTCCTTTGGCAGGGAGCCATGTCGGCCTAATCCTTGTATGTCCAGCCTACAAGGATCTGACACAGAGTAGACTTAATAGTTGTATAGAAAACATAAGAGGCAACGTGTGTGAAAAAATTAATGGGAAAGCTCAATAGGTAAAAGTAATACTTAAGAAGTAGTTAAGAACTTGGAGTCAAGTCTGACAGGTGACAGCTCAAATCCCAGTTCCACTTCATATGAATCATGTGTCCTGGGCAGGTTTTTAAAATCTGTAAAAGCTAGTTTTCCTTGTCTATAGTGAAGGAATAACAATATGTGAATAATATGTGTGGTGAAGGTTAAATTGAATTATGTCTGCCTCATAATAAGTGCTTAGTAAATGTTAGCCATTTTAAACAAGGACTTTAAAGGGGAAATTATAATATTTGAATAAAGTGTTGAAAATCAAAGTCATTTTTAAGAGCCCAAAATGGCAATGTCAATATTTCATGGTAGGTGTTAAATATGGCCAAGGGTGATAGGTTCACAAAGGGCAGTTTTCAAACAGATTTCCTCTTAACACCAGCTACAAAGGGGCAACAGATTCATATATTGAAAAAGTGATGATATCCTCAAATGCCGAAGATGCTTTTCTGATCAAAATGCTGCTGAGACAGACAAGGCGTCCTGAGATTGGAGACAAATTCAGCAGTCGTCATGGGCAAAAAGGTAAGTTGTTTCATTTCTTAGCTTGTTTATAAAACTGAATAGACTGAAGTATTTATTCATCACAGATGTAAAATGTTTTATAACTTTCTCTTATTAAAACTTTTAGTATGTTTGAAAAATTATGACATTGTTACTGAAATGATTCTGATTTTATTTCTCAGATTAACCTGTTTATATTTTAATGGAATTTGAAATATACTGTAGAATTGCTTTTCTCTGCTCTTTATTTCATTCTTCTGCAATTGCTCGGACCAAAATTGTAAATACATTCCAGATGATGTACCTACTGAAGTACAGGTAGCTGTTCAAAAACCAGTAATACCTATTTCTTATGAAAGGTACATATTTACACTACTATATGTTAGTGTAGTGGGTCATAGTACTATAGGATGTCAGCACTAGAAGATACCTCAGAATTATCTGCCCCTTCATTTAACAGATGAGGAAGTTCAGACCCTGACAGTTAAGCAGCCAGTCAAGGCTACTCAACTCGTTGGTTTCTGGGCTGGTGTTAGAACCCAGGTCTCCCAATTCCACTGCAGTGCTCTGTCCACTGCACAGCATCCCTCTCCGTGGTGGTTTTCCATCCAATCTCATCGGAAAGCCTCACTCTTTCCGATGAGGGTTACTGCTGGGTTTTCATCCATTTGTAGTTTGGTTTGGTTTAGTTTTATCTTCAAAAAAACATAGCACTGTGTCACTATTAACTAACTCATTATCAATAGAGTTTCTTTTAGTCCGTGTACATATTGCTTAAAAGTGGGAAGTAGTCCTGCGATTTGAATTGTGGCTCTGTCTGCCACTTGCTAGGTTTAATAACAACAGCAGCTGACACTTTTGTAGCACGATCTGTGTGCCTGGGAGTGTTCTCAGAACTTTACATATGCTACTAGCTCATTTATTTCTCATAGAGTCCAGGGAGGGAGGTAGTATTATTATCTGCATTTTATAGAAAAGGAAACAGGCACAGAATGGTTAGTTGCCTGCACAAGGTCTGTAGTTGGTGGGAACTGGTTTTCCAGCCCCAGCAGCCTGGCTCCGGAGTGCGTGCTTTTTGACTCACACCATGCTATCCTGGCTGTTCAGCAGCTAGCGTTGGGCCTGGCCCGTGGTAAGTGATCGTTAACATTGGCTGTTACTCATTCTACTCTTCAACCTTGAATCTCAGCTTTGCTTATAAATTACTAGTGTGATATCTTCTTGTTTTTAATTGGTTGATTTGAAGACAACTACACATTATGTTCTTGCTGATTTCAATTATTTATTTGCCAAGCAAGTGTTATCAACTGTTACGATTTGTTTGGTCAAATCAATCCATGGAATGAGTCTTCATTGAAGGTTTCTCAGACTAAGATACTATTTCATCAAAGCAGTTTTAATTCAATTGACAGATGCTAGATTATTTTAGCCTGTCAGTATTTTAATAAGAAAGAATTGGTTCCATCAATAAATGTGAATTTGACACCTCTACTCCATACAGTTTTCTAAGATGCTCTACCCCTCTACCCCTCCCTGCCCCTGCCCCCCAACCCCCGCACACACACACTACTTAAGAATCGGATTTATTTTAGCTTCTTGTGTACAAAAAAATAATCTCAGAAAGAATTCTGATTGGCACAATCATGTCTTCCCACACTGGACCAACCATCTGTGGTCAGGAAACAATGTTACTGTCAGCCCCTTCAGAACCTCATTTGTTTATTCGGTTTATCAAACCTATTTTTACTGAGTATTTGTTATGTATCAGTCATTATTTTAGGCTCGTCTGCTTAAAATAAAGATGGTCAGGGGTCTGGGGAGGATATTACAAGTGGTGGTCTAAATGTAACTGAGAAGTTACATTTGTGAAGGCAATGAGTGATTTAGGTGAGTGCATAGCTAAGGAAAGAGTGCCCCAGGCATAGGGTAAGGTTCATACAAAGACCCTCAAGTGGGAGGTTGCCTGGGGGCATTGTGGCTGGAGCACTGAATCAGGGAGCCGGGAGTACAGTAGGAAAGGAGGGCAGGCATCCAGGTAATCATGATCCTTGCCACTGAAGAACTTATGCTTTCATTTACTCTGAGTGGGGAGTCATTGCAGGGTTTTCAACAGACACATGACATGATCTGACTTCAGATTTTAAAAGAGCATCTAGCTAATACTAACTCTTAATATTTTTTGAATGTTTTTAAACATCTCTTGAGGTTCTAGTGTTTTCTGCTCCTTACCAATGACAATCAAATTCTGTATGTTAAAACTATTTCTCTTTCTCGCTTGATGTTGACAGTTTCTGAGATACATTCCTAAGTCATTCTGGGGTAACCATAACCATGTTCACAGCCTCTTATTTTACTTGATCTGTTACCTGGACAAGAGCAAAGCTGGACTCTCTTCTTACAGAATGTTGGCACCAGAAGCTTTGCAGAAATGCACACCATAAGGGAGGGAACATCTCCATTCTGAATCAGTTTACAAACAACAAGTATCCCATAGTCATGTGCTTTATTCCATCACAGTATTGTGGGAAGACCTGAATGTTGGGATGTATATCCCAACACAGATTAGCCACTGTGTTCTAACTCCACTGAACTTTTTGAAGATAAGGCCCTCATAGAGCCTAACGGTGCTTTTCTCATAGCAGATATGTGGTAGTTGATAATGGTTGAATATATGAATGAATTGAAGGCAGGGGAAATGGAAATGAACACATTCTCTACTTTTGATGGATTGATTTTATACAGATTTTAATTTGTACATTGTATGTGAATGTGTATATAGTATAGACAAAGCAGTACTTTTGAAAATGAAAAACATACTTGATTAGTAAGTTCCTATAAAAATAGACCTCTAAGTAAAACGTCAGTAAGTGTTTGTACTATATCATTTTTCAAACTAATATAATACGGATAACATTCATTGACAAAGGTGGTTCCCAACTTGCAGTGACTTGAAACTGCAGATTTTAGAGATCTCTTCCATCTTTGAGGGGCTTTGATTTGTACATCTCTACTCAAAACCCAAAGAGGTCCTCCTGGGTTTAGATGACCTTTCACTTGTAGTGAGGAGTTTATCTTGCTAGTTTTCCTTTTCCAGATGGCTTTTAATCCAAGGGTTAAAAACCTCCTGATTAGCCTAGATTCCCTCGATAGTTCCTTCTTTTGCAGCTTCATCAACATTATTGAAAAGATTGGGGAAAACAAAGCCACAAAAAAACAAAACAAGTAGTGTAAGCTTTTAACAGGGTAATGAAAGAGTAACACATAACTCCCTTAACTGAACATAATTTTTATTTAAGTATAATTTTTTATCAAATAATAAATGCAGGTGACTTAAAAAAGTCAAATAGTACAGAAAAGGGGGGGTTGTACTGAGAACATCAGTCTCTGCCTCTCTTCTAATTTTGCCTCCCAGAAGCAATTTCGTCTCGTTTTTACCTTCACATTTCTAAATAATATTCTTAAATAGCTGTATATTTATTCATTTATCCATTATAAGTATTGATTTCCTATTATAGAATAAATAACAAGACTGAGCACTTGGACGTTACCTAAGCACTGAGGACATTACCTCTCTTCCCTACTTTCTACCTTTACTCCCTGCATAGATTTCTCATAATTTGGGGTTATTAATTAGTATATTTAGGTTGCATTATTATGACTACATAAATACTGTTTACGTCCAAACTAAGCAGTTGTTGAATGGATTTTCTTTGTTATATGACTTTATTTTTTCTGAAGGTAATCTCATTTTTTATTTAATTTTTCTTATTATCATTTTTTTATACCATCAGTAGCAGAGGTATCCAACCCTTTGGATTCCCTGGCCACATTGGAAGAAAAAGAACTGTCTTGGGCCACACACAAAATACACTAACATTAACAATAGCTGATAAGCTAAAATACATATGTGTGTGTGTATATGTATGTATGTGTATATAAATGTATGTGTGTGTATATATGTATGTGTGTGTATATAAATGTATGTGTGTGTATGTGTGTATCAGAATAGAATCTCATAGAATCTAATCATGTTTTAATAAGGCTTACGAATTTGTGTCGGCCTGCGTTCAAAGTTGTCCTGGGCCACATGTGGCCTGCAGCCCGCAAGTTGGGCAGACTTGATCAGCAGCCTCTGAACACAGCTGTCCCCATGATGGTAGTCTGTTTAGACCATTGCTTTTCCTCAGAAGATCTTCTTTATAGTGCCCCTACTCTTTCTGCTGCAAACTGCGGTGGTTGCTCTCTGAGCCAGAGCTTCCCAGCCAGTGTGTTAAGAGCTGGTCATAGATGAGCTGAGACATTGTTCCCCACGCCCCTCAGGAGCGCGGAGCAGAGCCTGAGGCAGTCTAGGCCGTGGGCAGCCTCCTATGTATGCTCTACAAAGGTTTTCCAAAAACGGTTAGCTTGTTAGGGCTGCTCTAGTCAAGTACCACAGACTCGGTGGTTGAAACAGCAGACATTTATTTTCTCACAGTTCTGAGGCTGAAATTCTGAGTTCAGGTGTTGGCAGGTTTGGTTTCTCCTGAGGCCTCCCTCCCTGGCTGCAGATGGCTGCTTTCTGCTTGTGTCCTCACGTGGTCTCTGCTCTATGCAGGAACATATCCTGGTGTCCCCCTCTTATGTGGACACCAGTCATATTGGATTGGGACCCACCCCAGTGACCTTATTTAACCTTAATTACCTTTTTAAAGGTCCTGTCTTCAAATGCAGGCACATTCTGAAGTGTCCAGAGATTAGGTCTTCAACAAGTGAATTTTGGAGTCCATAACACATTCTAAATCTGCTGAATGGTGGTCATTTATGAAATTTCTATTTGAGCCCCTGTTTTTTGGCTCTTCCCATGTCACATATTTCTCCCTCCCCCCATAGTGGAATATTTTATTCATTAAATCATATATGTTTGAACATATTCTATCCTCATACTTAATTTTTACTTTGGTTGAGTATAGAATTCTAGGTTGAAACATTCTTTCCTTAAAGATGTTGATGGTACTGTGACATTATCATCTACATTCCAAACTACTTATATAGTTATAACATCATTCTCTCTGCTCTTACTGTGCATATACCCTGTTTTTCTCTCCTTCCCCACCACACCCCCATCTCAGAAGCTCTTACTGTGTTCTTTTCCTGGAATTCTGAAATTTCATAGACATTTTTGTTAATTTCTTCTGCTAGAAAATAGGCCTGAATCCTGGACATTCAAGTTCTTTCAGCTCTTGGACATTTTCTTATATCATTTTGTTGATGACTTTCTCTTTATCATTTTCCTTGTACCCTTTCTGGTTTTCTTATTAGATGTTGGGTCTTCCAGATTGATGCTCCAGTTTTCTCATCTTTCTCCCCCCACTATCCATTCCCTTCTTTTCTAATTTTTCTTTCTAAGATTTGATTGAGTCTATTTTCCAGATTTGTTTTTTTTAATCTTTCATATTTTTTATTTCAAATTAAGTTTTTTAATTTAATATGCACTCTTCCTTTATATAGCACGAGGTATATATTTTTAGTTGTTTTGTTGTTGTTTTTTTTAGTTTTTATGGGGGGGGTTCTTTTTCCTTTTTGGTTTTCTTTTGTTCTTAATTTTGTCTCTTATTTCTTGAGATGCTTCTTTCCCTGCTATGTGTTCTAAGGGTCTGAATTGTTGTTTTGTTGTTGGTAGTGTTGTTGTAAGCTTTCCTCTAATGCCTGGTACTTCCTTGAACAATAAAAAGCAACTGGAAGCTCTTTGGAGCTTGGTAACTGGTGGGGCCATTATAAGGGGATCAGGCAGTGAACCACTTTTACTACTTGATACCATTCAGTTTCTACCTATGATCTTTCTAACTTGGGCTTGATGTTTGGACCTGGAAGTGAGAGTTGGGGTGGTGTTTAAGGCTATCAGCTGACCTTCTAGGATCCAGGTTAGGACAGGGCACTGTGGCCCACTATTCAGTGCACAGACTGTCATTTAATTCTTCTTTATCAGGTAGTACCGCACTCCGCCCTCTGCAGTGCTTGCTACGTTTCCGTCTCAGCTCATTGTCGTTCAGTTTCTCAAGCAAGGATTGGGGAAGAAGTGCTAATGTCCTGGCTGTATCTTGTGAGGAATAGAAACCCCGAGTCTGATGATTTCTCATAGAGACATTTATTTCTCCAGATATCTGTTAAGTATCTTCTAAGGGTCTGATCCTATTCTAGGCTCTGGTAATAAGCAGTGAACAAAAGAGACAAACATTTGTTCCTTTGTGGGGCTTACATTCTTGTGAGCAAGAGAGATAATGAATGAGAAGTATTGGAATGAATAAAATAAAAGATCAAGAGGTCAACAGGAAGCACGTTGTGGGGGAGGAATGTGAAATTTTAGGTTAAGTAGGTGGGGAACACCAACCATCGCATTGAAAAGATGACATTTGGGTAAAGACCTGAGAGAAGTAAGAGCTGTCCCTCTATGGCTGAGGAGCATTAGAGGTAAAAGGAAGGCCTGAGGCTGGAGCCAGCAAGCTGTGAGTAGTCAGACGTGAGGACTTTACATGAACCTCTGTGTGGGAGGGACAGCTGCTGGAGGACTCTGAGTAGGTGAGAAAGACAATCTGACGGATTCTGGCTACTGTGTTGAAAACAGACTGTGAGGGGCAAGAGAGGGAGCAGCTAACATGCTATTATAATAACTTGGGTGAGAGTTAGTGGTGAGCGGGAAAAGCATGAGATTAATAATAGGGAAATGCTGAGAAGGGAGCAGCCTAGGCACATTTTACACGTAGAGCCCATTGGAGTTGCAGGTGGTTGGGGTGACATTGGGTCAGTCTTGTTTGCAGCCCGCACTTCATCCCAGTTCTCACAGTACAATGTCTGTCTCCTGAGCCTTCACAGCAATGGGGTGAGGGTTGACTCAGCTCGCTTCTGCGTACATGCTCCGCAAGGGCTTGGGTTTCCCCTTCTCCTTCTGTTAAGCCACTCCCTGCTCTTGCCTGTATTCATCGCCTTCCAGAATTGCATAATTATCTCTTACCCATTCTTTTTCCTTACAGGTTTATACCTTCATTTTCTCCAGCTCATATTAGTGAGGTTTGAAAAATAAGTGGTGATAAATGTGTTTCATCTGCCATGTTTACTGCAACCTGTATGTCTATTATTTTTAAATGTTCAACACAAGAAAGCTAAGTGTGCTCAGTGTTTTTCGCTGTCATTTATAGAACTGATGTTAAAATTACTTCAGTAAAACGTGAGAAGGGTTTTCAGAACACCAGCTTTCTGTCTACTGACCAGGGCCTTGCCACGAAGGCTTCTTAATGTTTGGCTTCTTTAATCATTTCTAAAATTGAAAATGAATTTAAAAATGTTTAAAACAAACATTTAGAATTAATAAATGTTAACAGTCATCGGAAAGGTATTAATCACATTGTCAGTTCTTAGTTATCTCAGAATTGCTTATCTGTTTTCTGGGTTATTCCTGTAACTAAGATGTACCATTTTGATCCTTTCCTTGAATGTTACTCTTCTGAAGCCAGGGACATGGCAGTAGCAGAGTCTGCTTTTTTAAGTTCTTTTCATTAATAAATAAAATTGTAGCTTCAAAAGTAGCAATGATTTTGCTAAAAACACGTATATATATTGTTGTTAAATATCCAGGATACTTTGTTGGCTTACGTCAGTATATTTTAGTTCATTGAGGATAGGAATTTATTTAAAACCTAAAGCACCCAGCACAGCACTTTGCATATAATGTGGTATCTGCTCAATATGTTTGTGGAATAATTTATTAGATAAAATACCTTAAATGTACAGACATAACAAGCCAGAATCACCTCGCCCAAAATTAGTGTAATTTATTCTAGTAAATATCAGCAATGGGATGTCTCATCTTTATCCATACTGTATTAGGAGTTTCATCACCTGAGACTCACAGCCCCCAATCCTAACTTGAGTAAAGACCTGAGAGAAGGAAGGGCGCAGACCACACAAGCCCACTGATGCTTTTCCAACCAAATTCCTAAATGCACGGGCCCACCCATGTGCACGCTGGGCACCAGTGAGAATCTGCCTTGACAGCCCTAAAGAAATCTATTTGGTCTAATTAAATCACTCCCATGGCCTCAAAAAACTGTGCTCAGCTTAGTGTTGGCAGAGTCAGGATCCAAATCCAGGTTTTTGATTCTTAGTGCATTGCCTATTCTGTTCAAATTGGTTAAGGTGGTTTTCTCTTCTGATATCCCATTACTACTCTGCCCCTGGGATTGCTGTATTCCCTGAGATTTCACCATGGATAAGACGTAGCCTTTTCCTGAGACTGAATACTAGTATTTCTTACATCTTTTCTGTGTCTCTTAAGGTGGTCGTCTTCTTAAAATTCCCAGTCATCCTGGATAAACAACTTTACATAGCACTTCTCAGCCACCAACCCAGAGTAAATACTATTCCCCCCGATACTGTGTTCTAGAACTGCCTGCCAAACCCTCATATTAAGACATAGTTCTAACATAGAGCCGTTTTCTCGGGTACCCCTTCCCTTAAAAAATCAACTCATTCTAAAACACTATCCCCACTCCCTTTTCTAATTGGTCCTCTGGTCAGGTTTTAGCAGTCTTAGTTAAAATTCAAAATCTATCAAGAATTTGAGCAGATATGAAAGGAAGTAAGTTTTTGAAGCCTCAAGTTTGACCGTTCTCTGGATTCATCTGGCTAGCATCATAGAACCAGAAAAGGAGTCACAACAGTGAGCTGCCTTGGAGCGTTCATGTGTGACAAGCACACCTGGCAGTGTCTCTGAGGAGCCACATAGCAACCCAGCCCTTAGTGTGGGGCCGAAATAGGAACTGCGTCAGACCTACAGGTTGGATATTGGTACATAAAATGTGAAAGAAATGAAACAAAGAGTCCATACCACCATTTATGCCATTTGTGGTGGTTGTGAAACAAGTTGGTAAAAATTTCATAGTGTTATGAATTTTCAGGGTATGTGTGTCATGCACATCACAATTCCAGCAAGGCTTTGTCTCTGTTTTGATCTAGATGCCCACCAGAGTAAGACCGGTAGTTCGTTGAATTTAGTTTTCACTCTTGACATGTAGGGTTGTTTGGAAATAGTTGTTTTTTTCTTTGTAGCATCACTTGCAAGCTGACACATGTGTGTTCTCCATGCGAAAATGTAAAGATTATTTTGATTTAGTGTATCTTTATGCCCAACTATTTTCCCCCTCCATTTAGAGCATTAAATTTGTTATTCCCGGTGTTCAGGAAGCAATGTGGTCTTGAAGATTGCCTGATTTTTGTCTTTTGTTGACAGAACTGTTGTTAGAGATGCTTTTTGTACACCCATAGTGTGTAGATTGAATTTCTACACCTAATACCTCTTTAAAATGTCTTCTCTAACAATCAGAGGAGACTTGAAATTTTAGTTGCACAAAACATGAGTGTGTATCTGCTCAAGGCCCAACACTTCAAAGGTGGTGGAATAATTAGTAGCTAAATGCAACAAGTGTGAAGAGGAAACCAAACAGCAATCGTTTATGTTATAAAAGAGCTCAGGAAGAAGATGAAGAGGACAGACTGAGTGGGTGAACTGGAGCAGGAGAATCAGTATGAGTAGTTGGGAATAATTATCAGTGCTGTTTGATAAGCAAAGATTGAGGGTAACTGGTCAGAGAAGTTCCACTGAAGAAGTGACAGTGTTTGATCAGTAGCTGTTACAAATGTGGCAGATCCAATAAGCAGCACTGGCTTCTGTGACCTCAGGAGTGGAGGATGACTAAGCAGAGAGCCAAGGATGCAGGAAGGAGACAGTATTTTGTAAAGCAGAGGGTGTCCCAATTAACATAAGTATTGCTCCAGCTTGAGAAGCAGTCAGGATTCACTTTTTATCAGTGTCTTCGAGTGCAGTCTTCTAATGAGAAATTCAAAGGAGTTTAATAACGTACAGCCCTCCTTTGGGTCTTTGTGAGGTTCCCTATGTACCTTGTCAGTAAATGTGCAATGTGTCAGCTCCCCCCAGAGAGCTGGGCCTTTGATCAAGAATCTCTAGAATGCAAAATACTGGAAAAGGTGGGATGATTTAGTAATAACCTTCTGTGCACCAAAGTTGTGAATTTGTTGTGTTTGTTTCCAAAGAAGAAAACCTTAGTTTTGTTTTAATTTCACTTGGGGAGAATAATAAAACCCTGAAGTCTCGACCTCCTTTCCAAGTGTTCTAGACTTCTAGGTTAAGGTGACCAGACGTCTCGCTTTTGGCGGGATAGTCCCAATTTTTAACAATTTGTCCCGCGTCCCGCGGCGTTTTAAAAAAGTCCTGATTTTTGGAAAGAATGCACGACAAGCTAGGGAACGGCGGGAGATAGACCAAATTTTTAATCAAGAACCCCCTCCCCCCGGTCAATGGTGTCCCGCTTTACCAATGTTAAAATCTGGTCACCTTATTCTAGGTACCTTAGAGTGAAGCCATGGCACATATATGACAGATACATAGCGGTGCTCCATGGAAGGAAATAGAGCAAAATGTGGGTCTGAGACGTTCTTCAGGTTTTAACTTCATTCTCTCACTTGATCAGTTTATAGATAGAGTTAAAAAATAAGACAAGACATCCACATATAATGCTGATGGGAATCATGTATGCAACCAGACTTTATTAAAATTAAAATAACTAATTTAAGTCTCTTGAACTTATACTAAAGTTCTGTATGAAGGTAACACATCAAAGGCAAACATCTTTATCTTGAACCTTGCTTTTTCTGATGGTTAGTGCACTTACTAGAAGGGTGAGCAGATTTCATGTTCTTTAGTTTTTAATTCTTTAACAAAAATTGTCAGCCTAAGGAAGTACCAAGTCTCATTTCAGTGCTCAGGCAAACCAAATTATTATATTTTCAGATTTCCTCTTACTTATGCTGCCGCTCACAATGAGGGAGGAAGAAGTGGACTCCTTTGATGTGAGGAGGGGGAAAGGCAATATATCACTTCCCTGAAAGAACATTTCTCAGTCTCTCATGTGAAAAGGGATTAGCACCTCCAACAAAGGTCCTGTAGATCACAGAATCGCGCAGCAATACCAAACAGTATTCCTAAGGAGAGGAAGAACTCTATTTGAGCAGGAGTGTTTGTCCTGGCAAACAGAAGCATTTTAATAACTGCAGATCTGAGATCATGGCACACACTCCGTGGTATCTTCCCCTAAGTCCTCAGACAGCCAGTTTAAACAGAATGAAGCCAACCTTTGTTTTAAAATAGAAGTATAGTCTTATCAAAATGCAGGTTTTTAACAGGGTGGTTCAGTGTACCTTTGGTTCATCAGGATTATGCATTTATGGATAAAATTGTTTGGAAGGTTCATCTTTGACCGTCTCTTATTCAACAAAACATTCATTAAAGGTCACTTGCTTCCACTTTGCATTAATAAAAGTTATTCAACAACCTACTGAATTAATTTATTAAGATTTTGATTGAATGTTTATTCGAAGAAAAGAAAACCTACCCTGGCCTGGCCTTCCAACACATTAAAAAAATCCTTATACAGTAGGTATGAAGAGGCTGTAGGAAGGAAAAAAACGTTATTTGTGTGTGACAAAACACCAAGAGGAAAGTGTGTTTGTTAAACAAGGTTTGGGTAAAAATGTTGCTTTTTTCCAGACTTTCCTCTATTTCCTTTTTTTAATAGATTATGTTTTCTAAAACTGAGAGGATGAAAAGACTGCCTGCAAGTCATAATAATAACACCTTGTACTCGAATAGCACTTGAGACCTTCTAAAATCCTCTCTGCTAGACTGAAGCTTCAAAGTCGGGATGTCTTTGGCTCCCTACTTTGCTTGATCCTGTTTGAATGAAGGATTCTGAGTGGGAGGGGAGAAGGGGGCCGATGGAGCTAACAGTGTGAGCCCCAAAATAGGTGTGTGATGCCAAATGAGCCTTCGGAGTTTGGGTCCAGAAAGAAATTCTGGCAGCTGTTACTTTGATGTGAGAAATCAGGATTATTTTGTCCACATGGACACCTTCATTGTAAGGAGATTTTATTTAATTTACTATTTTAAGAACAAACTTTGGTCTTCGGTAGCTAGCCAGTAACCCTCTGACCTTCCAGTCAATATCCAGCTAAAACTTTGAAATTAGCATGTTTAGTGTTTTATGGCCCAGAATAAAAATCTCCAGTTCTGTTTCCAAATAGTGTAGCCTCAACACATTTTATTAAGCTCTTGACACATTCAGCCGTGTGTATTTTGTAAAGTTCCTATGGTTATTGTTTTACAATAGCTGCTTCCAGAACCATTGTAAGGGTTTCAATTAATCAGCCCTTTGTGTGCTTCAGACTATGCAAATTTATCACATCAAACCATTCAACTGCTCATGGGAAAGCCGTGTAAAAACTGTATTGTCTTCTAGCGCCTCCTCTCATTTAGAGTGATGTTTTAATAAGAAAGCTAATCAAGTTTTCTTATGCATTATTTATCTGTTAACATGTAAGGAAGAGCCGAATTAAAATCATGTCAACCAGGATATGCAAGTGATGTGATAGATCTGGAAGTGATTCAACAACAGAACAAAGCTAATATGATTCAACAGTTTTTTGCCGCCTCCCCTCCCCCTTGGGATTATTTAAGGTGGTGGTGAGAAAAATAAAAGAAGGTTAATTCAATCACTGGAAAGGCGGAGAGGAAGAAAGGAGTAACCACCTGTGTTGAGCTTTCACGTTTTGATTTAGAGATTTACATTTCTGAATATATAAAGGCTTATGGAGATGAGTTTATTCAAAGCAAACACATTTCTTACTTAATAGGAACAGTCGAACTTGAAAGCATTCCCGCTGCTTCTTTGGCCCCATTTGCCACCATATTCATCAGCAGTAAACTAGTCCGGTCTCGAAATCCGCAGCCCCGGTCCTGAGAACTTCTAAAGTTACTAGGAAGCACTGTCCCGATAATGTGATGCGATCTGCAGAGTGCGGCCGGGCTGAGCTTCTTTTCAGCCTCTTCAGACAAAGTTAGTGCAACTGCACTTGCTTCTTCCGTTCTTTAAGTTGGTCTCCTTTGCTTTGCTCGTTTGTTTCCTGCTGAGAATAATTAGGTTTGTTACATAATAATAATTCCTTGTATCTAAACTGCCTTTCCCTAAAGACCTTAAAGTACCTCTCAGATGTTAGTACCTCTCATCTGTTCTAACACAGCGGCCTCATGAGATAATGTGCTAATTATTCCCATTACAAAGACCAAACACTAAGGCTTACCAGAAAGTGGTGCTTCCATCTCCACCCCCTGCAACACAGTATCAATGGAACCATATAGAGTCAAATTAAGGTCACCCAGTTCCTTGATGCCCTGCTGCCATAGGTCTTGAGAGTCCAAGAGGTGACCGGGCCCCTTACAGATGACATTTCCCCCATTTATGAACCCCATTAAGACCAGGCGTTTGCAGAGTGGTCATTCCTTTATTAAACACCAACCCCTCTTCTTGCACTATGACTGAGGAAAATCAGAGCATCGTTTCACCATTATTAAGCTATGCAAAATAAATAGCTTTGTCTGACAGGTGCTGCAGAAGAGCGTTAGAATGTGGCTCGCTGAATTGTATAAATTTTTTTGTCTTCAGCATTCGGTCAGGTTAAACTGTGTAGGATTTCTTCCTGAACCTTTTCTGTATCCTCACCTCCATCACAGCACTTGTCACACAGCATATGCTTGGTAATTGAGGGAAATGATTCTTTCTTTCCCCATTCAGAAAAGGAAGAGTTAGAATACAAGATGGCTGTCCAGAAAGTACCCAGCCATGTAACCATTCTCATTGTATTGACAGTGGCTGGGGTTTTTTCCGGACGGCCCTTGTATATCAACCTCAGAGTGGCACATTTAATCCCTAAGTGGTTTATGCATGGAAGGTAGACTTGCTAAATAAAAAAAGTTTTAAGTTAAAAAGTGAAGCAGAATGACATTAAAATGAAACCTGGCTGTCAACAAAATAAAAAACGTATTTGCTAGTCAGTTTTCAGTACATTGAAGTCACACCAAAACCAGCTCTTAAATTAAAAATGTTATAATTGTCTTCTGCAGCTGCTACTTGCTTTCCTATCTTAACATAATATTAGAGTACTTCCGCTTTTCCTTTACTGTTATGTTCTTACCTATTTTCTTTAAATTGAGATAGCACTACACTAAACTAGTTTTAAAGAAAAGCCAAAAATGACTTTTGAACAAGTGAGTTGCTGTTTACAGTTAGAAATACTTTCTAAGAATGATTCATCAGATTAACTGGACGTTTGCTGGGTAAACCTATTCTTAGAATAATTTATATGTTGTTCTGCGAGGCCACAGAAATAACAATAACAGATTGGTGTAAGAGCCTCCAGTGTCTGGGGCATGACACAGAGGGAGCTGTGACCCGAGTCTTCAGATTTGCCTTTCCTCAGTGGCTTGGCCCTCAGACTTGTGGTCTTTAGACTCCCCAAATTCTCGCCTTTACAACTTGAAATTAAGATCAGTGGGGATAGAATAGTATTTTACTGATTGGATATCTGTAGAGCCTTTCTGTCTAATGTTCTGTGTTCCAGTTCTTCCTGATTATCTATTTTCATTTGTTAAAAGTTCTGTAGCATGTAGTCTGCAGTCTAATTCCCAGTGACCCCTATAAGTGCACTAAATGTCCCTGTGCCTGCTAGTGGTGTATTTGCATTTCACTGCCAGGAGGTTGTGCTGTGTCCAATGGAGTTGAGATACCAGCATGAGCTAGGGGATGAGATTTTATTTTAAAATCTGAAATGCTGTGTAAGCATTTAAGGTATGAGTCGGTAATTGTTTCACAACAGCTCCCATTAGATATGGTTTATTTGTAGTCCATCCTCTTTTCAAGGGTCCAGGGGAGTGTTAACACACTGAAACGTACTGCATATCATTTACATTTTAAAACCAGCATTGAAGGGAAGTGACTATAACTTTTTAAGAGTTCTAAATCTAGGGAGAGATTTTACACTTCTGTCCCTGGACAAAACAACTTACAATTTTTCATTTGAAAATAAGAAACCTTTCTGCTTTGACGAAGCAGAGTAATTCTAAAGCAGAGACATACCTTTTTTATATAAAAAAGAAAAGAAAAAAAGATCTGTTCTAAGATTGAGAACTCTCTTCTCCCCCTATTAATGCAGTAAAACACAAACTTTTAAAAATCATCTGTCTGATTTGCGATTCGAGATCATCAAATTCTGTCTAAATATTTTGTTTTAACATCTAAGCTCATTATGGCTTCTTTGTGTTAACTTGTATTAAAATCTGTCAGCTATGACTGGTCTCATAAGCACAGTCAGCGGACCAGAATAAGTTAATTATTTACTTGTGTCACCAGTGCTGTTCATCTAATGAAATGCACAGCTGTGTTAGATCTGCAGTTGGATGTGTAGCTTCCATTGTTGTGCAAGTCAGCAGAGGGTAGAAGCCGCGATGATGGAGAGCCCTGTTCTTTCTGCCGTTGTGGCTTTCTGTGTCGATTTCATGGATCTTTTATCATTCACTTTCACACAAAACAAACAACACAGGGCTGTCTGCTATGGGAACCATCTTGGCATATAAAAGGGTTTTCAGAGCCTAAAGTAATTTTAAGTTAGCTAAGATTTAATTTTTGGCTTACAGGTGCCCTGGATTCAGATATGGGCAAAGCAGTTCCTATCATGGAATGAAGAAAAACCCGAAAGTTACTTATATGTCATTTTAAGTATGTCAGAAAAAGGCTGATAAGAAAATAACTTCCTAAAAAGGAAGCTGTATACTCAATATTAATCAGATTTCCAGCAGAGTTATTAGAGATTCAGATTTCAGGGGAAGGAGCATTGCTTTTGTGTTAGGAACCAAATAAAATTTTCTTGATCAAAAGTGAAAATGCAAAATGCAAAGCATCCCCCTCTTTATCCTCCTCCAGTATGCCCTGCTTAGGGGTGGGGGGTTGTACCCCCTGCCCCTCACTCCCACCTTCCTTCCTTGAAGGTGAACCAGCAGCTTCCTCCTGAGCAGAGGCACCACGTCCCCCCAGTGGGCGCAGAGCTGCTGAAGGGGTGCCGAGGCTCTCTGGTTTTATTTTTAAGGGTGTAGCCGAACCCTCCTCCAGCTCCTCACCAGCCAAAATGACGTTCTCACCTAAGCATGTCCCAGGACCGGCCCCTTTAGGAATTGCAGTTTTTTAACATTTTGTTCCCTACTAGACAGTGTTGTTGTCTGTGCACCTAGATTTACAATTTGATCTCCTTCAGAGCAGATTTCCCAGTATCCCCAGTGTTTTGTCAGATAATTTCAGTCTGGACAAGATGAATTTGGGGAAGGAAGAAAAAAAGGGTCACACATTCTGCTTGAGTTAAATTCTAACATGTTGTAGCTGAATTTGAAATAAAATGAAATGATTTTTTCTCTTATTCATGTAGGAAAGCATACTTTCTTTACAGTAAACAGTGCAATTTTAACCCAAAAAGCCAGTTAAAGTACCTGCAGGCACCAGAATTCAGTTGCACAAACCTAATTACCATATTGTTGATAGGCACTACAAATCAGAATATTAACAATCAATATTAAATAGGGAACTGGCATTCTTTTTCTTTAGACTTCAGCTCTTGGTGATGATAATACCTCGCCCATTTTTTGTTTTAAAATACTTGATTATGCAGAAATCAAACTGGGGCATGAAAAGTCTCTTGGAGAGCAGTTTCTTTTTGATAGGTGCAGATCATTGATAACTGTATGTGAATGGGAAAAGGAATTTTACTAATTTTCATAGTCCATTGCCATTGTGCACTAGTTCTCCAATTCTAAATAGGAAATTTTAAATATGTAGATTGTGGTTGACAATTTGTTCCTCCTACAAGAAAAAGAAATCAAGGAATTACACACTCTTTAAGCAACACAATCCCTGACGGGTTAAAATATGATTAAGGGAGTAGTGAAGTACAATTAATTTAAGCGACTCTCAGTAGTGTGCATTGAGTTGGTAAGTTTTTGTTTTATTCTGTTTTTATGGTTAGAATTCCATTTCTAATTCTAGCATTTTCTTTCAAGAATAATTTGGCATTTAATTTTCCTATTCAACTCTGCAACTTCAAAGATCGCTTGTCTGATGCGTTGTGAGCTATAGGAATTAAAACTCCTTAGGGCAGTTTAGGTTCAGCCAGGGCTTCCCTGCAAAAGCCAGCCGACCAGCCGGCGCTCTGCAGCCAGTAGGGAGACCCACGAGCACGTCAGCCACACACATGAGTACGTCTTGTCACAGGTTTTGAAAACCACAATTTAAACACACCCTTCGTTCCGTTGGTTCTGTTTGATGGTCAGAGAACTTGGATTCCTGTGATTTGGGCACAGTAAGTAGCAGATTGCGGGCTAGCTGACAAGGAGTAAAATTGTGGCTGACTTAAAGTTTTTGGAACGTTGACGGGTCAGGGCCCCGAAGTCGCCGCGCTAGCATAGAGGTTGGGCAAGCAACCTGAAAGCACATTGTCACACCGGCAGGCTGGTCCGCAGGCTGCAGTGTCTTTCTGGAAGGACAGCCATTTTTGAACTGTTTGTCTAGCAGGATTGTTGGAAATTGCTTTTGTTACTCTTGATAGAGACCATGGGGAAGGTTTGAGAGCGATGGAAATAAGAGATAGCAGCAGGGAGATCCCCATTAAGTACTGTATTCCGCCTCTCTGCCGATTTGCTTTACAAGGCATGAAACCTTCTTTCCCCCCAGGTGTTTGTGGCTTGATCGTTCCTCAGGAAGACATGCCATTTTGTGATTCTGGCATCTGTCCGGATATCATCATGAACCCACATGGCTTCCCATCACGAATGACGGTCAGTACGTTTTTCAGAGGCCTTTGCTGCTTTTAAAGAAGAAAGCCAGCAGTTGGTCCATACTTAGTGGCGGGAATGAGACCCCGAAACTGACTTTCAGAAAGGGCCTTTCGACCCCTAACCAAATACATAGGTTCCCAGCCCCTGACAGTGCTGGGCTACTCTCCTCTGCAGAGGGAATGGGGAGCAGGCCTGCCGTTCCCTTCGAAAGCACTGTCCTGAGTGATAACGTTACCCCGCAGCCAGAAGAACCCCTCGTAGTAAACCTCATGCATCTCTCTTTCTGCGGCTATTGTTTTGTAGTCCTGGCCCCACCACTTGCCAGCTGTATAACTTGGTTAGTTACTTAACCTGTGTGTACTTCGGATTCGTCATATGTAAAGTCAGGGAAATAATAGCACCTGTCTCATAGCAGTTTGGGAGGCATAAACATAGATCACACATGTCAAGGTTTTTCACAGGCTGTCATACAGTGAGAGAGCAATAAATATTTGCTGCTCTTAATTTATCACTCACTAATAGTAGCTCTCCTATAATATTTTGGGGGAAATAGGGCAGAGCTGAATAAACAACCAGGATTCCTGTACCACAGGAAGGTGTTCACTTCACTTGTTCTCATCCCACAGGTGGGAAAGTTAATCGAGCTGTTGGCCGGCAAGGCAGGCGTGTTAGAGGGCAGATTCCACTACGGCACTGCGTTTGGAGGCAGTAAAGTGAAAGACGTGTGTGAAGACCTTGTCCGCCATGGTTATAACTACTTGGGGAAAGACTATGTTACATCTGGCATCACAGGGTGAGTAACTGTGTGTTCAGAGGTTTTAAGAAAAAGTATGATTTTTATTAGGATAAGAGGGAAGGGCTCTTAATATATACAGCTTTACTGCTTTAAGAAATCTGACACAAGAAAATCCAGATTTATGATGGTAATCATTTTGCAATATAGAAATGTACCAAATCCACTGTTGTACACCTTAAGTTTCCATAGTGTTATATATCAATTATATCTCAATAAAACTAGGGAGGGGTAAAAATTTAGAAAACTGACAAATTAAGGAGAATAATCAGAGAAAAAGTAAATGTATACTACCATACCAAATGGTGATAAGTGTTAGTAAAACAAAAGTAAGTGTTAGGATGGTACGTGGGCATGGCAGTGCTAGGGTGTAGATAGGTGATCAGGGACAATCCCCTGAGGCAGTGAAGTGTTTGACAGAACCATGTGAATACCTGCTGGAAGAATGTTTTAGGCAGCAGAAACAGTAAGTGCAAAGGCCCTGAGGCAGGCAAGGCTTGCTACATTTGAGGCTCAATGATGAGGCCAGTGTTCTGAAGAAGAATGAGCGATAGGGAAAGGAAATAGGAAATGAGTCAGATGTGGGCAGGAACCAGATTACATTAGATCTTGTGGCTATGATCAAAATTTGGGTGATACAGATTCTGAGTGTAATGGGAAACCTTTGGGAATTTAGAGCAGAAGAAGGACCTACTGTGATTCACATTTTAGAAGGAATCTCTCTGCTTTGTTATGTGAAGAACAAATTGTTAAGGGATAAGAGTGAAAGCAGGAAGACCAACTGGAAGATTATCTTCAGTAGTCCAGGCAAGAAAGGATGGTGGCCTGACTAGAGTGGTAGCAGTGAAGGAGGGACTGTCCTGTATACACTTTCACAGCCTGTTGATAATTTTATTTTTTAATTAAACAGTTGTATCTTTTAACATATCCGTAATACTTTTCTATTTTCGGACGTAGATTTTTCATTTACCATAGACTGAAAATCATTCTCTCCCAGTCATAAACCTGTTCATAAACCACTAAGGACCTGCCAGTGATGAGTCCTAGAAAAGGATCTTTGTTAGGCCAAACTTAGTTTCTTAACCCAAAACTCTGGCCTTCTTTTCAGTGAGCCATTGGAAGCGTACATCTATTTTGGTCCCGTGTACTATCAGAAGCTGAAACACATGGTGCTAGATAAGATGCATGCCAGGGCCCGGGGGCCCCGAGCTGTCCTTACAAGGTAAGAGAAAAGCGTGTACAGAAGGAATTTACAACGCAGTCAAGTCTACCTTGCATTTCCTGGATGTAGCAATAGGCAAACTCAACAAAGTTTTTATTTCCCTGAGATGTCAAAAATTGGGGTGCTAACATCTAAGTCATCTGTCTTGATTAACATGAGAAAATAGCAGCCAATTAAAAATCATTCCATAGGCACAAGAGCAGACCTGGCGTAGGTCTTGACAGTAGTCTTCTAACGTAATCATTTACTGAGTACTTGTTTGCAGATATGGGCCTGCTCTAAACAATGCCTGTGTAAGAATGTAGATGCACTTACATACCTACACATACAAGGCCTGTAGGGAAAATATCTAGTCATTGTCAATATAACGAAAATGGGTACATGGCTGGATACTTTCCAGACAGCCCTCGTATATCCATGCGGAGGAAGCACATCCGTATTTGGTAGCTGAAGCCACGCCTATCCTTGTTGAAACTTCTCTGATTGGAATGTATGGCACCTGGTGCTTGCATGCTTATGGGAATAAACTCCACCAGCCTAATGTCTGTGTATGAGGAATGGACATGACTGCTGGAAAAGGAATTACAAATACTAAGTTTCACGTGTTCTTGCTACTACATTGCCAGTTGGAGAAGCATAGTCTAGGGCATTGGTTCTCAACCAGGGATGACAGTGCCTCCCAGGGGACATTTCACTATGTCTGAGAACATTTTGGGATGTCACAACTGGGGGATAGGGAGGGAGCTACTGGCATCTAGTGGGTAGAGGCCGGGATGCTGCTAAACATTCTACAGTGCACAGGGCAGCCCCCACCTCAAAGAAATACCCAGCTCAGTATGGCACGAGTGCCAAGGTTGAGAAACCCTGGCCACTGGCCAGGGGTGGGCACAGGGGCCTTGGAGTCAGAAAGGCATGGATGCAAGCTCCTCTCCACCTGGCAGCACTACCAGGACCCTTGGGCAGATCTCTTAGTTCTCAACTTCCATTTTCCTCATGTTCAAAGTAGAGACAGTAAAACCCACTTCATAGCAGGCTGGTGAACGTCAGATGTTTGAATAACAGACTGTATACAGTGCCAACCCATAGGAGATGCTCAGTAAATACCCAGGTCCCTGCCCCCTTTCTTTTTCTTCCTTCCTCCCTCCCTCCCTCCCTCCCTCCCTCCCTCCCTCCCTTCCTTCCTTCCTTCCTTCCTTTTTTTCTTTAAGATACAGAGAAGGGGGAGGACCCAGAGCAGTCTCCATAGTTGCACTGGGTCTGCATGGGCCAGGGCTGGGACCAGGACCAGGACTCTCTCCTCAGACTTCAGGGCTGCCATACAAGCACTGAGCTTGCTGAGCCATCCCAGCTTCCCCCTTTCACTGAGCACTCTGAGATGTTACAGTGCAGGGAAGGGGTGGAGGGTGAAGCAGCTCGTGTTTGGGTGGCTTTTTTTTTTTCTTCAAACCAAGGGAGAGGTGTAGATGACTCAATAGCTTCACCTTGTAAAATTGAGCAAATGCACATGCCTGTTAAAGTGATAGACGTGTGTGCTTAAATTGCAGAAGAGGGAAGAGAAGTTGAGATTCTCAAGACAGTAATGATTCAGCAGTGAGACCCTACTTGGGTTAGCTGTATCTCTCCCCAAATCTGTCCCCTCCGGAGCTTCCCTTTCAGTTACAACATCCAAAAACTATTTCAGAGCAATATAAATGTCAAAGCAGTTATTTCCTAATTTTTGCTTTGTTGTATAAAAAAGTTATGGCTTTAGTATCATAATACTTTTGTGTATTCCATATGAAGGCTGCCTGGAGTGCATTTGTCTGTAGTCAGTTATCTCAGTTGGTTAAAATCCAAGTTTGGGGTTCTGCCCACATGTGATCTCACCACCTTCGTTTGTCCAGGGAGGACAGGTGACAGGATTCTTCCTCACCCCTGGGTGATTCTACCATCAGATAAACATGCTGTCTCAGTTAGGGAGTCCCCACTACACTGTGTTCATTTAGACATACTTACAAGTTTTTCATATGTCATAATCTACAACTTAAATTGGTTTCCTGTTATAACTATCAACAACAAAAAGTAAAATTTCAGTCTGTGCTGGCATACGTGTGTTTACCTTCTTAACTCTTTGGGAAACTGGCAGCAACAACAAAGATTAAAAGGTGCTATGGAGTAAAGCCAGCAAGAGTGTTATGGCCCACCCCCGCCCCTGCTGCGTCCCAGGGTGTCACCCCTGCGAGTCCCAGGGTGTCACTCCAAAATCAGCCAACCAGGGAGCTCACTTCTCCCTCACTCGCTCTCCTAATAATTTGTCATCCATGCCTCAGTGGGGTTGCCTCGGTTATTTCAGAAGTCCCTCATTTTACCTGTATCTCTCAGTCCTGGAATCTTAACTTTTAAAGTTTTCTCAAGCCCAGCAGATACATAAACCACAGGGAGACCATTCAGGGGCCTAATAGCTTCCCAGTTCAAGTGCCCTCTGCAAGGAGGAGTGGGGCACTTTCGTACATGAAGGGAGGACCTGAATGGAACACACAGAACTTTCCCAGTCTCTGGGGAACCTCCTCCTACCTGACTCAGGCTCTCTGTCCTTCCAGATGATTCTTGATCTATTCCAACTTCCATAAAAATCCATTTGCTGCTTTCCATGTTTAATTTATTTTTGTAGTAAAGCTCCTCCCTCAAGTCCTGGCAATAACTACTAGAGGATCCAGGTTTCTCCCACAGACCTTTCTGCTTGGTTTTTCTACTTTTAAGTAACAGAGAACTGAGACATCTCTGAAGATACTCAAAAGACATTTCTTCTCTGATCTGAGAACTGTACTCTCCTAATAATAATGGTAGTGGTAGTAATAGTAATGCCGGCACTGGCATTTCATATGCTTATATATTTATGTATTATTATATCATGGAATATTATGTAATTAGTTATTATTTCCATTTAATCATAAAAACAGCAACAAGCACTAGTATTGCACATCTTCTCATTTAAGACTCTTTGGGATAGATATTCTTGTATACATTTTACAAATGAGGCTGACAGGTTAAGCAGCATGCTCAAGGCCACTATCTAGTAAGTAACCTGAATCCAGGTGAGCCCTGCTCCGAAGCTCTGAGCTCTCAGCCACGTGGTGCTGCTCTTTGTGTAACATCATAACACGTTTGTCTAACTCCTTGTTCAAAGGCAGCCCACTGAGGGTCGATCTCGTGATGGTGGTTTGCGTCTTGGAGAAATGGAACGTGACTGTTTAATTGGTTATGGAGCCAGTATGCTTTTACTAGAGCGACTAATGATTTCAAGTGATGCCTTTGAGGTTGATGTCTGTGGGCAGTGCGGACTTCTGGGATATTCTGGCTGGTAAGTGGATACCATATGCCTCTCATACCTCACCCCTTGCCTCTAAATCACAGTGTAAGAAATGACCCTGGATCACACCCACATATTCTCCAACTTTCCCCATCCATGCATTCCTAGAATTGGGGGTTCTTTATGTACATGTTTACTTTGTGTACCTAATGTTCTGCTTTCCACACTGCTGAAGTTGAAACTCCCAAAGAGTAATATTATCTCGAGTACCTTTTATACCACTGTTCACCTGCAAAACTCCTAGCTGAGTCATTGTTAAATGTTGTAATTACAGCATATTGTAACTAGAAATATTTTAGAGGAGAATGACCTCATTTGGCTTCAGACCCAAAGAGCCATACGTGTTGCCCCCGATCTTATAGCAAATTGGTGCCAGAGCCAAGACCATGACCTGTTACCCTGATCCCTTGTGCTCTGTCTGCAGAGCAGCTGATTTTCACTTGGACTGGGAGCTCCATGATAGCAGAGACCGTGTCTGTCGCAGTCGTTCCCTCAGCACACAGTTAGCGAGAACCGCCTAGGTCCCAGAAATGCAGCGGTGAATGAGACAAATGCATGGCTGGCTGCTCACAAGGAGCTTACTTTCTGCTGCATTCTAACTCCGTTCTGTCTTGCTTACCCCTGGTTCTCCAGCCTGGGATCTGGTAGATGCACAGTAAAAAATATTCCTAAGGGACACTAACCTTGCTCATAGAAGATTGCCAGTAGGTAAATTATGTAATTCATAAAGTTTGCAGTTTCTGCGTAGAGTTCAGTGCACAAAGTCCAGCTTAAAAGATGATGCTCCATATTTTTTGTTTGTGTTTGTGTAGTTTGAGCTCCCTTCCTCCTTGTAATGGTTCCACTTTAGCACCAAAGAACAATTGCTCTGCTTAGGGTTTGGTCATAGTCCTGAAGTACCCCCGTAGGCAGGAGAGCCTTGTAGTTACCCAGTCTCTACTCATGTTCCTATCTGACACCACACCTAACAAAGTCGAAGGCAGGTGCTGCAGGAAGGGAAATAGCTTTAGCTCCATCACCACCCTCACCTGCCCTCCCAGACAGAGCCCCTTTCCCTAGGGAGGGAGTGCCCTAAAAGTGTGGAGGTGGGCCCAGATATGCATTTATTGCTGGAGTTTGAGGGATACGTGGGCCACCTTTTCCCCCCTGAGATCCCCCTCAAAGCCTCCTTACAGAGACTCCCAACTTCTTGCCATCCTAAGCTGCCAGGTTCATGGGTGAATAAAGCAGATCAAAAGTCAGAGTGAGTGGGTATCTTACTAGTACAACACACAGGTAACAGCTAGTTAAATGTCAAAGCCTTTAGCCAATTTTATGATTCTTGCTGGGGAAGGGTTGGTGACACCTGTCTGTGAAGAAATCGTCTCATTTAAAAACACAGGAGGTAGAAATGGTAGTTCATTCCTTTCATAAGCTGGTGGAGATGGGGTGACATTCTGAGTATAAACTTGGCTCTTGTATCAGTGACATGGGGAGGTTGTTTCAATTCTGATATGTCTTTCTATTGAAATACATATTAAGTTTGCTTTTACTGTCCTGACTGTGTAACAACAACAACAAAATAGTGTAACAGGAAGATGCCTAGATCCTAGTTCCACTAAGGTTAAATTTTCAAATTTCTACAAGGATTTTTAAGTTATTTACTTTGAAGAGATGGTGCAGAAGAGTCATTTCATTAACAGTAGGGATCGTGAAACTTCAAAAAGTTTCCTATTCTTCTGCATTCTCCCTGTGTTCCCGCGTGTGCCGCCTCCTCCAAGGTGTGGGGAGAGAAAGAGAGAGAAAAAGTGGACGGTATCCACTCAATGCATTTTGAAAACCTTCCTTTCTCTTCCACAGAATACTCAGGGAGACTAATGTAAGCAGCAGTTGATCTCAGCATTTTTCTGTCACATTCCTATCTTCTTTCCTGCTTCGTTTCTGTCTCCTTTAGAGATCATCTGATGGCAGTGCCTGATTTTGAAGCTCATGTGTTCAATGTGTGTCTTGTATTTGAAATCCTTTGAAAGAGGACTGAATCAGGTTACCTGGTTTAGGGATCTTTACTGTAATTAAACAGACCTGGATATGTCTGATTTCGAGTGGCTTACTGATACCCTTGTTGCCAACAGAAAAAAATCCGCGTCAGTCTGGCTGCCCGGGACCGTAATGGTGCTGCCGTTCTCCCGTGTTACCTGAGGCGTGTGCTGGGTTGTGTGGGAGGCAGCAGGGGCGTTTGTTGTAGGAAGTTGCCTTTAATGAACAACACAATGGAGGCTGAGTAATTACAGCCGGCCAGAACCTTGAAACTGGCCTTTTGTTGCTGATTTGCACATTAGTAAGGCATTGCTGTGGGGATGTTTACAGCAAGACTATGGTTGTACAGAAGACACCAAAGGCACAAGTCACAAAAGAGAGGTCCAGAAGGAAAGCGGCAGAGAAAAGAAAGTCCCTATTACAGTAATTAGCTCATAGAGGATATTTTACTGGACAGTCATTTCTCATGTGAAGCCTCAGCCTCCTTCTTTTGCCTGCTCTGTCCTGAAAAATCAGTTTGTTTGTTTGTTTTTATTGTTGTTTGGTTTTCCTTCGGAAATTGCTCCAACAAGAATAAGGTCATTTATGTATTTTTATTTGTATATATATTTATGTACATATGTATGCATTGAAACATTTTAAATGATGGAGAGATGTTTAATAATAGAGATGAGTGGGCTTTCTGGATTATGAGTCAGCACTCATGGAAATTTTAAATAGGTTAGACTGGATGGAAGTCAAAGGGTAATGTCCTAGACAGGAGAATCAGTAAGAAGTTGCTTCAGTCAAATCCGTTTCTCCAGTTTAAGGCATGAACGTGATCCCTGAATACATGAGATTAACCCAGGCACATTAAGAACATAATTCTTAAACTATCATGCATTAAAGACATTCTTAAGGAATCTTTTAGGAAGAAGACATTTGCCATGTTTATATTGTTACTGTTGATGTGATCAGCCCCTGCACAGTGTTTGGTGAGCCGTCTGCCGTCCCCTGGGAGGGACCCAGCATGGGTCCTGGATGGCTTCTTTTCCCATCCCTTCTCCTCATGAAGGTTGTGTCTACATAGTCACCTGCCACCATGTTCAAATTCTCAGCCATAGTGCTTCTCTTTTCTAAAATAACAGAAGTTTTATTTTGCTAATGTAAAGATGACCCCAGCTCTTTAAAATACTCAATGTTACAAGAAAGAAAGAGAGAGAGAGAGAGAGAGATAGAGAGAAACAAGGAAGAAAGAGAAAGAGAAAGAAAGGAAAGACAGACAGACAGAGAGATAACAGCCACATTAATTTCCACCGCCCAGAGATAACCACTATTAATTTGGTGACTCTTTTTTGGACATCTCTGTTTGCCAGAAGTTCTGTACCCCCCCTCCTTTTTTTCCCCCCTTAAATCGTGACCCCTGTTGGGATTCTGCTAATAGCAGAAAAATACAAATAGATAGTAACAAAATAGTTATATGTGAATTTGGGAGCTTCATTTATTGCAACCCATCTGGGGGACCCATTTGGGACCATTCTGTTTAGCAAACTGCTTTGTCACCTCACCTTGTGTCCTGGACACCTTTACATTTCCATAAATGTGGATCTGCATCATTGCGTTTAATGTCTGCACAGTATTCTTCCGTCTAAATGTCCTGTAATCACAGAGCACTTGCCTCTTGGACATCTGAGCATCTCCTGCTTTGTGCTGTTACAAGTAATGTCATCATGAGCATTCTCGTGCATGTCTTTGCCAGTTACATTTTTTACTCATATTGCCTCACTACCTTGCAGAATGACCTTTGTTGTTCTTTAAGGAATCTCTGTCCAGTTCCTGGTCAGCATTGAATCTTTTAAGCCTCGATTGCTATTCCTTTTGCACTCATTTTTTCTCCCTGTTAACAGGGAGGACCTAGTTTTCTACCTGTTAAGTCTCAGGATTTGTACTGGGTACCTTTTGTCCCAGCTGCTTCAGGACCTTGGGGTATGGGATGAGGTCCTATTTTGATCTGATACGTGAGAGAATAGTTTACTTCCCGGAAACCCTTCTTCATGTGTAGCCATTGATTAAGATCTAGGTTCAGTTCACTGGCTCTTCCTGAAGGAATAGGAAAGAAAATTCTAATTGCAATAGCAGGCATATTGGTTGGGGGGACATGAGCTGTTTTAAGGACTAGATGAGAATATATTCATGTGCATGGGTTTCTTAATTTTGCACAAGGGCCAGAACATTGTAGTACAGTGGCTTCTAATACTAGAACAACCAACCTTAAAGAACCCTGGGAAAATAAGTAGCATTTGATTGGATACCACCTTTCTATACAAAAGTCTCATCTTTCCCCTCATACTCAAGTATCTCAGTGACAGAAATCAAATGGTAATTGTTAAGCATCTTGCCTAGAATAGTACAGTGTAGTAGGTGCTTGTCAAAGTGTAGTAGGTGCTTATCAAATACACAGAGATGGATTGAATCTCTTTGATAGGCTTTCAAACATTGAAAAAGTCTTAAGTCTAACTCTCAAGTGGTTCAGATATCTGGGACTTACTCAAAACAAGAATAGGTAGATGTTTTGCATTTTAAGGAGAAAGGCTTAGAAGTGAAGTAGTAACTGATTAAAAATGTGTGCTTTTAAAGCTTGGGGAAGCGATACTTCTTTTTAGTGTTTTTCTTCTTTATGCTTCTTGTTACTTTGGAGACACATGTGTACATATTTGAAAATGTACTAACACTGAGGAACAGGAAGCCCACTTGATGGAATGGTAATAGGATTTTGTGGAGAGTTCACACTTCCTACTCACAGGCCTCTGTTTCTGAGTTGCTGTCCTCTAACACATGCTGACTTGGGTTTCAGGTGCCATTACTGCAAGTCGTCATGTCACGTGTCCTCCCTCCGCATTCCGTACGCCTGCAAGCTGCTCTTCCAAGAACTGCAGTCCATGAACATTATCCCCAGGTTAAAACTCTCCAAGTACAATGAGTAAGGATGGAAAGGTGATTAGAGAGAACACGTGCGATGTCCAACGCAGGGATTGAGGACCACTTCTGCTCCTGTGAATAATTCCCTTGAATGTTCTCTTGGGGACAAAAACATTGCTAGAGGTGCTTTTTATACACTAGAAGACTGACTGAACAGCCTTGGTCAGTGAGCCGCAGGCCGTGGAAGAGATGCCAACAGTATGGACTGTAATGCAGTACCCCATTCTTAAACTGCTGCATTTGAGTCACAAATGGACGTGACCTAAAAGATAAGTCAACTTTTGTTTATGTTCTGGTATCTTGAAGTTTACTCATTAGAAGACTTTCCTCCTTAAAAAGAATGGGGTTAAATAAAACTCAGGAGTCTTATGAAAGTTAAAGGACATACAAAGAATCTGTTTGAATTGGTTGACTTGGCCTTTGTCAGGGCCGTGTATCTGAGCCTCATGAGGCAAAGAGAGCTGCAGCTGACAGAGTGGTGGCTGTCTCATCTGTGCTACAAGGGGGTAGATTTTCTCAACCACTGAATCCTGCCTTTATACACCCAAACTTTGTAAGTTTAAGCTTGGTGAAATATAATAAACATTCCTAGCACCTTAAGCAAGTTTGCCAAGGATGTTACCTTGTCGTGTGGACTTAATTGCTACTATTTTGAACTTCCATGACCGTATCATGCAATAATATATGTTGAATATTTGAAAATAATTCCATGGATGCTTTGTACGTTTTCTGTCCCTTCCATTCCTTCCAGAATGTTAGCTGTGGGTTTGCTTTTTAATCTGAAACCTTCTTCAATTATTTCTTGTAATTTGCCCTTAATTGCCTTGCTCTGAAGCCAGATAAATACTTGTGTCAAGGATTAAAAATAAGAAAAGCTTTAAGTAGCAGTCTTTAAATGCTGCATCCTTAGCATGCCACATGTAACATGATTCACAGAATATTAATAGTTATTATACATCAACAAGTATCAAATTCCGGTGTCAAATAAGGTTGAGAAACTGGGTGTAACCAAGTTAAATATACCAAGGGCTTTTTCAAAGCCTTTCCTAAGCTGCCGTGTTCTGGACTCTCCAAAAGAGGGATGCTCCGGGAAGCGGACTAGTCATTGACTTCATCACGTGGTTTTCTTCACCATAAAAAGCTCTCACAGCAGTCACAGTCCTAGAGGCTTCATGGTAGAAGCTGGATGAAGGAGACACTGCAGGTGAGCAGGGCTCCCTTCAGCCGTCCCCGTGTGTCTCGTCATTGCAGGGACTTGCGAGGCTTTACAAGTACAAAGGCAGAGGGGTTTGCATGCCTAGATCTGTGGTTCTGCCTGTTGTTTTTTTCATCTGGCTTTGTAGTTCTCAAAATTGAGGGGGCCCAGAGATCAGTGGATTACATGTATGAAACATGTGCTGTATTTTGTGGACCATTAAAGGAGTTTTCTAGCCTGATTTTGACCATTTCCCATTATGTGACAACTCCACTAATCACCTCCATCGGAGACGCAATTTCCCTGTCACATGTGGCATGCGGTTTCAGTGAGCCTCAGAGGGTCAGTTTGGGAAGAGCTACCAGTGTGTGCTGGGCACGTGAGGATGGCCCAGCCACGTGTGAGACACTGTACCAAGGACAACAAGAGTAAGGTGACTAGATTTTAACATTGGTAAAGCGGGACACCATTGACCAGGGGGGAGGGGGTTCTTGATTAAAAATTGGGTCTATCTCCCGCCGTTCCCTAGCTTGTCGTGCATTCTTTCCAAAAATCAGGACTTTTTTAAAACGCCGCGGGACGCGGGACAAATTGTTCAAAAGCGGGACATCTGGTCACCTTAAACAAGAGGGCAGGACATGGCTCATGCCTGGTAGCTCAGAACCTGGCAGAGGAGGCCGAGGGGTCAGCTGGTCGTAGGACAGCGTCCTGCAGTTGATGCTAACAGTTAACCTCGGCCATGCTGAAGGAGCTCCCAGGTAAAATGTGCTCTGGAGATGTGGAAGCTCTTCAACAGTGTGATGATACCCTTTATACAACTGAAGAAGCAGGTGCCAAGCAGCTGGTTCCCCCGGCACCATAACGGAACAGCACGGGACTTGACACCCATCTTTCTGACCCCAAGGGCTTTGTTTGGGTTTCAACTGTGAGTCTATTTTTCAGTTACCAAATGTGACCCATTTTTTTTTTTATTCAAATGCTACTGATCATTTTTGAGGGGAGTCTCCTATCTAGCATTCTAGAAAATTCTCAGTTCTCTAAGTTAACTGAGAGTTAGGAAAGTGTGGGTTCCAAATTGAGACATCCTTAGAGGGAATGCTTGTATCAGGTTGATATTTCAATAGCTGTTTGTGAGAAATACTGTGGCCAGAATTGGTAAGTTAGCCCTACTATCTATAGTTTTATTTTCTTTTAAGTTATTTGTAAGTTCCCTGTTTTAAAAACTACCAATTAGATTTCCATTTCCAGTAATGGTAGACTTTCACAGACCACCCTGGAAGCACTTTTTTCCTCAAGGCGTTGCCAGCTCAGAAGCGACACAGGGATGAGAGGCTATGAAGCCACACCAAAGCCACTGGGAGGCTGCAAGCCTGGCCTGAGCTTTGGCAGAGTCACAGAGCTGGGGAGTCACACTGTGGGCTCAGAGTTGCCAAGACACCAAGACTAGAAAGGCCAAGCTCCCAAATAGGAAGAAAGCTCATTGAGGTGAGCGCTGCACCACTTTTCCCCCTTGTATTAGTCTGTTCTGGCCGCCGTAACAACACCACAGACTAGGTGGCTTACACAACAGACATTTATTTTCTAACAGTTCTGGAGGCTCGAAGTCCAGGATCAAGGTGCTGACAGGTTTGGTTTCCGTTGAAGACTGTGCCTTCCTGGCTGTGAATGGTCACCTTCTCACTGTCCTGGCGTGGCCTTTGCACAGCATGTGCTAAAAGAGAGCTCAGGTATCTGCTTAAAAGGACATCAGTCTTATCAGATTAGGATCTTGGGACCTCATTTAACATTAATTACCTCCTTAAAGACCCTATCTTCAAATATAGTCACATTAGGACTTGAGGCTTCAGCCTATGAATGAATTTGAGAGGGACCCCGTTCAGTCTGTAATGCCCATCAAGGCATTTGCCAGTTTATAACAGCAATTGCTAGCAGTATCTATTAAAGCTGAGCATTCCCAGCTATTGCACTGCTACCCAGCAGAAATACATACGTATATGTTCTCAGGAGGCATGCACAAACATGGTTTAGTAGCATTATTTGTAGTAGCCCCAACTTATAAATAACCCCTGCACATTAACAGTCGACTAGGTAAATTGTGTTACGCTCACACAATGGAATACTACACAACAATGAAAAATTGCTACATACAGTATTCTAGACAACCTCACAACTATAATATTGGGTTAAATAAAAGTGAGACACAAAAGAATACATACTGAATTGGTTCCATTTAAGTTGAAAACTAAGCATGATCTAAAGTTCTGGTAACAGTACCCGGGGCAGAGTGGGTGGCTCATGACTGATGCATGAAGAGGGTTTCTTAAGTGCTACAAATATTTTTCTGATCGGAGTGATGGTTACATTTGTGCATTTATTTTAAGAAAATTCACTGAGCTATATACACTCGGGACGTTTCACTTTTCTGAGTATATGTTATGCCTTAGTAAGTTTTTTAAAAGAACACAGGTTCTGTTTCAACCTCTCCACTTAGCTTTGTCACCCCACATATAACATATTGTCTTTGTTCTCTCATCTTCAGAACGAGAGTTCTAACAGTACTGACACCTAGGACCGTTTTAAGATTAAATGAGATAATACATCTAAAGGTCTCAGCACAGTGCCTGACACACAACAGGTGTTCACACATGTTTGTTTTTTTCCCCCTGGTAATATCATACTCCTTACTGGCCTTATCCTGAGCAGCTTCAACAGGAAAGGAATAGAAAAGGCAACCCGGCGTGTCCTTTAGAAGGGGGTTTGGAAACCAGGACCAAGTGCAGAAACTATAGGGCTTCGCAAATGCTATTTGTGAAAGCTGCCGTTTCACAGCAATAGGGAGGAAGGAAGGTGGGATTTAAGAGCACACTTCCTCCGGAACATCCATTAGCACTGACATCAAAGTGAGGCCTGTTGTCGGCACGGGGGTCCCAGAATAGCTTCATGAAGCCCACAGAACCAGTTCTCAAAACACTTCCATGTGGTGAGAGTCGAGTCGAGGATTAAAAAAAAGAAAAAGGCCTTGATTGGGTGCTACATAATGGGATAGTTTTCAGCTGCTTCAGAGCCTTCGGGCCAGCACCTTTATTTGCAGTAATGAGTCACACGAGCGTGAGCACATCGGGCTGGTGGCTGGGCCCATCCACTTCTCAGCCGCCTGAGTAACAGAGCAGCCCGTTTCTGCAAACAATTCCTTTGCGAAACGGATGGTCAGAAAAGTGACTATAAAAGTAGCACCTCTTTACCATCCACATTTATTCCATATGTGTCTTGAAAACAGTTTGTTTCATTTGCTGAGCAGAAGTTGGATTTTTACTACATCAGCCCCAAAGGGTCAAGGTTGTGAGAATTAAAGTCAGGCTTTAAAGAGGCAGTTCTAAATGGGAAAACAAGTGGTGGCAGTCTAGAAGTATATGCCATGTGCCTGAAGCCGAGCTGCCCAGGCAGCTTTCAGACACAGGCTCCTGAAGCAATGAAGAGATTTGCTTCAGCAAAGCAGATTGATTGTGATCAGGATGTCATGGCAGAAAATTTCAGAACAGCCTCAACTCCCATTTTCACTCACAAGTCTAAAATCTCAGACTGGTCAAAGGAGTTAAAGTATTTTTCAAGTCCAGGTCATGGCTCTCGTTCCATGCATAATAAATCTTTAAGTCTGGTTAACTCCCTGTCATCCACGTTCTTGGAGGAGGCAAGGAGCAGTGTGAATAAATTAAAACATGATAAACTAATATAAAATAATATTGAATGTCAACTGTAACTGAAAAAATTAAAGAACAACAACAAAAACCAAAAAATACATGATGGATCCCAAACCTGTTGTGTTGGGTGCTGGGGTGAAGTTTCCATTCCCATTTTTAACATAACTTGAGTGGAGGTTTGGTGAATTTGCTCAACTTTAAATCGTGAAAAAGGTTTAATTTCAGAACAAATGAGAATAGTTTCAAATTGTAATTATATGGACTTGTCCTCAGTAAACTGACAGCCAGTGTGCTCCTGGATAATTGAGTGATTATCCAGAATTGTCAAATATAATCATTATACAAACAAATGTTAACATGAACCATAACGCCCTTGTTTTCAGTGTACTAGTTGTAAATGGCATCAGATAAAGCTGATGTCGATCATGATGGTAGTCAAGTTAAATAAGTCTCATTCCTATTGTAAATGGACCTTTAGAAGTCTGGTGATAATGTTATAGGTATCAGAAAAATAAGGTCAGTTGTAATCTCCCTTCATTGGCACATTTGCCTACAGCCTGATTTGTTTTAGCTCTGGCCAATTTTTGGTTTTTGTCAAAGACACATGCTGATTTTCATTGCTTACCCAATAACACCTCAGCTTTCTGCCGGCCTGTCTGCCTGCCTGCCTGTGTGGGGCTGGGGCTTGGGACTTGCAGTCTACCCCAACCCCCAAAACTGCCTGCCCGGTCCTGTGCAGGTCAGTGGGTTAGTAGGTCCTAGGAGAGCCCTCTCCTAGCAATCTCAAGTACGGTCTGCACTTTAAGATGACAGCAACAGGGCTGGGTCTCCAGAGCAGAAATCTCAGTGGCCACAACTGTCTTTCTGAGTGACTAGGAAATTTCCTTCATCGTTACTCTGGGTCTTGCATGTCCTAAGTAGGTCTACAGTCTAGGACTTGAAATATATAAACCATGATCCAGAAAGTATAACAGGAGGTTGTTGGTGATTGATTCATTACTTCCTCTTCCATCAGGGAGAGTTATTCTAATGACCTTACTCAATGTCAGATGTTACAAAAAATTCTAGGAGTAAATATTTGTAGAGATTGAGGCAGGCGCAGTTCTGATAGTACAGATGTTGTAAGGACCTTTTCTTTTGAATGAAGTCAGGGATGCAAATACACATACCTGTGCTTTCATTCTATGTCTGGACCCCCTTGGTAGCTCCCTAATCAGTCATGACCGTCTACCTGCTGACCCTGAATTTGGCCTCAGACCCTTAAACACCAAGCTCAGGAGCCATAACCCGTCGGCTGGGAGACAGGGGCATGCTGTGGTTGAGAGCAAAGATTCTGCCTTCAAATACTAGCTCCACCACCCAACAGCCATGTGATCTTGGGCCAACGACTGCCTCAGTTTCTCATCTGTAAAAATGAGGTAATAATAGTTCCCGTAAGGCTAATTGAGTCAATTCATGTGATCCACATAAGTGCTCGATAAATATCAGCTACCATGATTAATTGGAGGTGGCTTCCATATGGAACCTATTTGCAGTCCCTGTATAATAGCATTTCTTTTTCTTAAGTCCACTTCACCTGTGCGACTTGTTGCATATGTGGGGCAGCCTATCAGCTGACAAAGCAAGGGTTCGATCCGTTTTGGAGTAGTGCAGTTTAATTGTATCCCCTCACTTACATTCACACACTCCTAAATGATGCCTTGGATCGCAGTGGAGACTGGGTCAGAGGGTGTGGTTGACTAAAAACGAAGCCACTTGTACTCTTAGGAAACAAACAGCTTACAGTATTTACCTAATGTTGAGTTAGGAACGCAGTCTTCATGTGCGAAAGAAATTCAAGACATGCATATGTCATTCCCGGCCTTCCCATGCAGGACCCCCATTCTAGCGAGTTACCAGATTCCGTATATTTATAGTCAGCAGTGTGCATTGAACTCAGCATTAATGTCCCCCGCCTAAGAATCGGATGACCTGCATAAGAAAGAATTTGTGTATGAAGGAATCTTTGGCTTACGCGCAAAGGAAAAAGTCTCCCCTGGAAAAACGCAGGCCTTACACATTTAGCAGACCCTTGTGTCCGCAGAAACAGTCATTGGCAATTAGGCAACTGCCGAAAGATCAGAGGCAGGAGTCCGCACATGAAACGGAGGCGGCACATGAGGATCACCGCCTCCTATCTCTGAGTTATGGGCGGCTGAGGCTGCCTCCCCCTGGGCCCAATCTGCTCTGAGCTTTTCCTGCTGTGGACAGAGGCCCCTGGGACTTTTATGCACCCCAGTTTTTCATGCAGCTTACTGATCCCTTTTTCACATGAATGAAAAACGCCTTTGATTTTGAGTTCTCACGTCTGCTTTGTGTAACACTTAAGTGATGTGCCAGAGTCAGTCTGTACCTTAAGGGGGGTCTCGCACTGGGCTATTAAAATCAGTCCTTGTGTGAAGAGTCACTTTGCTCACTTAAAGGATAACCTCCCCGCCTTTCTTAATGATGCTCATCTCGTTAAACCTGGATTAGGGAAGGGGGTGGGGGGCAAGCAGACCAGCTGTTGGAACCCAGCCAGAGCCTATTGATGAATGGGTCCAGCCACACGAGAGGCTTCAAAGAAATGTTATCTGCTGGTCACCTTACCTGAAGCCTCAGCCTCTCAGCCCTGCTCATCTTTGGGAAACCTGCTTCAGAGCATTAATTCCAGTTAGAATTCTGATGGAGACCTTGAACCCGTGGGTTCACTTCATCTAATCAGATGACAGAATATGCTGTTTTATTATATGTGGAACTTCCCATCTCTGGAGAGGTCTGAGCCATTATCCAGCCACCCAGCATTCTTTGTCCCTTCCAGATGGAGGGCATTCTCACTACGTCCCAGGAATTCGGGCATAAGCTGGATGCTCAGAACTGGGAGGAAGACAGAGAAGCTACAGCACACCAGTGGGGAGCTGCCTTCAGTATGTAACTTTGGCAAACTCAGCTACATGTTCAGCACAGAAAAGGGAAGGAAGAGGGGGAGTATTTAAACAAGGCAGACAGCTCTGCACTCACCTGCCCATTGTCAAGTCCAGCTTAAGTGAAAGGTCATCTGTCTCCCTCCTGCCTCTCACAGTGAGAATCTGCCCTAATGTGAGTCTCTAGAGTTAAAGAGATTGTGAGTGGGCTTTGTTATTTTGTACATTATGGACCCTAAACTGAAAACACTGTCCCATTAGGTGCTCAACTGAAGAAATAGTCGACTGTTCCAATGCAGAATGGTTTAAGTTGTCTGCAAGGGTAATTTGGACTCTATGGGGTCTTGCCTGTAAATGCTGACTGTAGAAGCTAATACCCCAATGAGCCTGGGCTCTTGGATCATCCAGCAGAAGGGGGAGCTAGCCAGTGACATCAGAGAGTAGGATGAGCAGTCAAGGCAAGTTCCCCAAGGAGGCAACTGCCAGAGCTGACTTGAAGAGTGAATGGGCATTAGCCAAAGGGAGGCTAGTGCGGGTGGCGTTGATGGGGAGAAGACAGAGGACAGTGATGACACGTGGAGCGAGTAAGGAAGTAGAATCAACGGACTTTGTAGGCGGTGAAAGAGAGAAAGGAAGCGAGGAACTCTGAACTAATGGCTCGGCTGACAGGCAAGTGGGTAGCGAACCACCAAGATAATGAGCGACTGACAGAAAGCCAGTGGGTGCCGGGGGGGCAGGGGGGGTGATATATTCCATCTGGAACCTACTGAGCAGGGTGGCTACAGGACACCTGGGTCAGCAGCACATCTGGAGATCAGAGGCAGGGTCACCAGGCAGACCTGGAAGTCCCCAGTGATTGTAGCCAGGGAATGTGTGGGACCTTCCCTCACAGAAGTGTGTCGAGGACAGAGGGCCAGAGGGAAAACTCCAGAGAACCAATGCATGGGCCATCCAAAGAGTCCAGGAAGGGCCAGCAGAAGAACCCCAGGACATAGCAGTGGCCAGCAAAGCAGGGAGGAGGAGGGAGCATGCGGTCAGGTGCTGTGGAGAAGACCAGCAGGAGGAGTTCTGAAAGGCGCCTGATGGGTCTAGAAGCTGTGAGAGCAGATTCAGGGGCATGAGGGGCTGGGGTCCACAGGGCTGTGAGTGGAGGTGCCATAGCACTTCTGGCCTCCCTCACCTCATTGGTTCATGGTGACAAATAAACCACCGTAACACCTCTGGTGGGATCAGTTCAGCACCCTTTCCCAGAATTCTCTCCCCATCAAGTCTACCTGAAATACCCACCGCGAGAATCCCTGCAGGCAGGTCTCCTGGGAGAACACATTAACTAACTAGCTAATGGATGCCTGATTCAGATATGACCCACAAGATTAGCTTGCCTGTCTTCTCAGGCCCTTAAAGGAAATGCAAGAGGATCTGGAGGGCGGGGTAAGGATAGCAAGAGAGGAGCAAAGGGAGCAGACTCTGCTAGGGGGCTCCTTGATTCTTTTCCTTTACTTAACCAGTTTTCAGAATTTTGAGTTAGGTCCCTAGCATCCTTCAGTGGGACCAATCCAATGAGCTTTTAGGGGTGTCACTATACAGCCATGGATTACATACATTTCATGTGCCCCACTGCACTATAGTTATTATTATTCTGATGCTCCGATTGTCTTATCTTTGGCCAGGAGAAGCCATTCAAGTCTGCCATGAGTCCCTTGAAAACATCTTTGCTTTCAGGTAGGCCATGATGTTCCAGTCTCCCTGTGCATTTGCTGTCCCAGGACTGGACTCAACCATTTCTCCCAGAAGCCTTGTTTTCTTTTCTGTGGGAAGGGGTATTTCAAGGCCACATTTTAGGTGATAGGAATGGTACTGAGTAAGTAGGTGTTTCTAGGCCAATTTGCTGGTTAAAGCTTAGATATAAGATGGATGGGTGGGTGGATGGATGGACGGATGGAGGGACAGACGGATGGACAAGACAAGATGATATGGGAGGGAGGCATGCATCACAAATTCACACAAGCATGTGTAATTACAATTCAGGGCTACAAAGGTTTTCTTTTTTTTTTTTTTTTATCTTTTCACATTTATAGAGAGAAATTATCTTTTTGTCTTCAGTGCATAGTTATTTCTATTTTACTTTTTGACAGATAGAGAGAGAGACAGAGACAGAGACAGTTAGAGAACCAAACTGGGAACTCCCCAGTTCAGCACGTGGGTCCTGCCTGGGCCGGAGCCGGGATTCGATCCTCGGTCCT
>PVKE010006257.1:0-20477 GCA_004027555.1 Craseonycteris thonglongyai
AGAGACAGAGAGAAGGGGGAGGGCCCAGAACAGTCTCCATAGTTGTACATCATCAGTTTTTGACATGGTTTTGTTCCACACAGGTGGGTGGGGGCTGTGCAGGAACTGAACTGGGGGCCTCCGGCCTGGGAAGCACACCCCAGTTCAGCATAGGGGTCCACATGGGCCGGAGCCAGGATTTGATCCTTGGTCTCCGGGGCTGCAAAGTGAGTGCTTAACCTGCTGAGCCATCCTGGCTTCCCTCTCATTTTGTTATAATGTTGATGAGATGCCTTAGGAACATTAAAAAAAAAAAATCAATTAGCTTATGGCAAAACTGGTTTTGTTATATGCTGTTTAGCTGCAGTTTTAAGAACCTATGGATGACATGAAGTGAGGACTTCCTGGAGTGTGAGGGCAGCCAGATGAGCCTGGAGTTGGGGAAGACAACACGGATGACAGCTTTTGATCCTGATGAAGAACAAGCATAAGGGAGCAAAACTGGAAGGAAAAATACTCCAGGTGAAGGGCAGCAGCCTTTTAGGGGTAGAGGAGAGACACAGGAAAGCTATGGTAAGGGAGACAGTGTGTGGTAGATAAAACCTTTTTAAAAGCAAAACAAAAAACCCAAACCTCTTCTGAGTTAGTTCAGGGATAATGAAACATTAGCTTTTTCCACTCCACACTTCTTCAATAACATCTCATTTTATACCCTAAGAGTGGAGGGTCAGGACAAGCCTTTCTAGTTTAGAGACCATGAAGCTGAGGCGGAGAGTAACTTGCACAAAGATATCCGATTATGTGTTAGGTGAAGTCTGGGACTTGTTCGCAGAATCTGCTGCCAAAGGTACTGTCTGCCCACCCCACAGCACTGCTGTCCTTGACCTTCACAAAAGTGGTATTTCCCCCCAAAGGAGCTCCTTGTCTTTGCGTGTGTTTTCAAAGGCCAGGATATAGCACACACCTATGAAGAATACAGAGGTTTCTTATAAAGGCCTTGTACCTGTAGCAGTGTAGACACAGGCTGTTCATATTGCAGAATCCGCTTTAAACTACGAATGTGCTCCTACCACTTGTGTGTATACTGAAGCAGATTGCTCCACATACTTAATACTGTAATTACAAAATCCCTTTATCTTCCTGCCTGCAGAAACTATAGTTTTCCTCAAACATAACTCAGGAAACTGTACTAAGAAGCAGGACACAGAAATAGAGATTGCAGCATTCTACCAAGTGGCAGTCCAGAATTTTAGCCATTTCTTTTCTCTTGAACTCCAGTTAGTTTCCAAATATAACATAGTTATTTGCATTTCCTCTCTAGATTGTGAGTTCCTTGAGAGTGGAAATCACACCTGAATTATACATGTATGCCCAGTGTGTAGCACAGTGCCTGTGAGCTGCTCACTAAATGTGTGGTGAGTGCCCTCCACCCTCAGCTGGCTCCCAGCGCCCTGTCTTGGAGAGCACACACAGGGCAGAATCAGAGCCAGAGCCTGGGCCTACAGGCCAGCCCCTAGAGCAGGGGGTCCCCACACCCTGGGCCATGGACCAGTCTCAGCCTGTTAGGAACCGGGCCACACTACAGGAAGTGAGCGGCGAGAGAGCTAGTGAAGCTTCATCTGTACTTACGGCCACTCCCTGTTGCTCACATTACCCACCGCCTGAGCCCCACCTCCTATCAGATCAGCAGAGGTATTATTCTCATAGGAGCCTGGACACTACTCTGAACTGCACATGCACACCTGTCTCCCACGGAAAAACTGTCTTCCAGAAATCAGTCCCTGGTGCCAAAAAGGTTGGCAACTGCTGCCCTAGAGGACAGCATAGCTACTCCTGCTTGAGCGATGCTTTTTCGGTGCCCCCCAAGATGGTGGGGTTTCTTTTTCCTTCCCTTTACCTCCAATAATCCACTGGCTACTTTCTCCACATAGGGAGTACCAGGGCCCCTCTCCTGGAACACAGCCTTCCTGCACACAGGGCTGAGAACTTTAACCATCCTAAGAGAAGATGCCTGGCCTCTCCTCTGGGCCTGCCCCTGAGGAACAGAGACTTGATCCTAACTAAGCAGCCAGATCATCCTTCTAACTCTTCATTCAGGGGGCACCCCCACTGTAAAGGGCCTGAAGAAAGACAAGAATGTCATGATGGACACACACTTATCTCTAGCAAGAACACTCGCATCGGTAATACTGCAAACATGAAGGGATCTAGCCACCGACAGAATCATTCTGGCAGTAATCACTCTAACTTACATGAGAACAACTTCCTACTTATATGAGGGCTGTCCAGAAAGTATCCAGTCACGTAATATGACAAAATAGAGGCATTTATGGCTGGATTTTTTTCCAGGCAGCCCTTGTATATTGATTACTGCAGAATCTTGACTTTCTGACTGTTAGTGCTTTAAGGGCAGGGCGGGGGAAGCAATTAAACCAAAAAGTAAGGGGTGTAAATATAAATTCTAGGCCCCAAAGAAAAATTTAAGGAGCCCTATGCCCTCACCCCCAGAAATACATTTAACCCTCCCTCTGGTAGTTTCCCTAGCAATTCAGATAAGAGTCATACTTGTGAGGACAAGAACTCAGAAGGGCCTCATGGGGCTGATTTTACGGATAAAGATTACCTGAGGTATTTCTCAGCACAGTTTGGTCAAAGGTATGAATTCAAAGAGAAACATGTTAATTCTGAAACAAGTCTTAATGTAAAATATTTTTATTCTTTAGCCTTCTTGTCCTTGCAGATAAAAATATGGAAGAAAATTTCCTGCAGGGGAAGCTGGGATGGCTCAGTGGGTTAAGAGCTCGCTTTGCAGCCCTGGGGACTGAGGATCAAGACCCGGCCCCGCCCCGTGTGGACCCATATGCTGAACTGGAGTGTGCTTCCCATGCGGGAGGCTCCCACCCACCTGTGTGGAATGAAACCATGTTGAGAACTGATGATGTACAACTATGGAGACTGCGCTGGGCCCTCCTACCTCTCTCTGTCTGTTTGTCAAAACCAATAAAAAAATTATTAAAAGTCTTCCTGCAGATTGAGTTCACTTATCTAACTTTTCAAATGACCCCATTTTTCCTTCCTCAGTTAAGGACCCACGTGACAGGAGAAGGGATGGAAGCCAGAGGTGTGCATGAGTAAACTTTCTCACTGATCAGCTTGGTTTAACTTCTGTTTAGAAAGGCCGAGCAATTACAACCTTACCCCCTCGCTGGTCAGGCTACATTCTGGCAATGGTAAGTCTATTTACATAGAACTCCCACTGACACCTAAATTTTCTTCTGGGAAAGGCAGCCATTCCTATTTGCAAAATCAAGACAATCACAGTTGCACATTTTCCCAAATCTTTGGCTGTATTGCAATGGTTGTTTCATTTTGTAATCTCCAACTAAACATTTCCTAACCATGGATTAACAATATAGTTACTGACTGGTTTCTTTTAACAGTATTTATCCAACATAACAAAATAAACTGCAATTTGTTATACTTTTTTTTTTTTACAAAACATTTTATAAATATTTTTACAAAATGTATACAAAGCAATTTCAAGTGAGACATACTATACAAATGAAGGTATTTAAGCAAATAAAGCCCACACCACGCTGACAGTGAGTGACACGTCCTCTTTTAAGTCAAGTCAGTCTGTAAGGCCTCCCTAATCTAACAAAGTCTACTAAATTCTTCAGAGCTAAAATAGTTCTTTTCGTAATTGCCAGTTTAAAATTTGCTTGATCTTTAGGCAGTACTTAAGGACACAGAAAATCAAATGCTTAATAACAAATTCACACTTTTCCACAATGACAGAAAAAAAGAAAAACAAAAGGTTTTTGTTACTGAGCACAAGTAGTTCCAAAGCTTAGCTCTGACTATGAACCTGAATGACTGCGTGCTGGCCATCTGAGGCTGAGCTCTCTTACCCTTCACCAGAGGGGGCTCGGCATGCGAGCCATGACCCATGTGCGCATAACCTAATCACAGGAGTAAAATATATTTCATAATCTTCATTTGCCATCATCTAGAATCTTTCCTCCATCAAAAGTAAACTTACATACATGGACACAAAAATTTACAAGTTTCATTTTGGTAAATTAGGCTTTCCATTTGCTAGACAAGTGTTAGGGCTTAAAAACCCTTTAAGATGGTATATAAAAAAGCTAGGATTGGGGAAGCATGGCAGAATAGGGAAGAAAGAGAGGTGGAAAATGTACATGAAGCTTAACTTGTCTCTTAAGAATTCCACTGATTCGATTAATTAACATAATTCATTAGTAGCCTTCATAAAGGCTTCCAGGGATAAAGTCCCACAATGAGAAGAATTTGATCAGGAGGGACCATCTTTAAATCTTGCTAGGAATTATGGGAGCAGAGCCCGAAGGGAAGAAGAGCTTTATAAAATCATGGGGTTCAGGGCTGCCCAAACAGAAAGTTCCAACTGGCAATACCAACTCATCTTTCTAATATGCTACCATATAGGAAAGAGGGAATACTTGGACATTGGCACAAATAACAAAAAAATGGTAACCCTAAAACTGGCCCAGTTTTTCCAGTTTCTCTTGGCTGGGGGGTGGGAGTGGGGAGAAGGTACTTTGCTTTCATGAAGACTGGCTGTCTCACAGCGCTTCTTCGTGTGGTGGGACAAAGGGGCAGGGACAGCAGAGGTCTTCTGTTGCTGTGTTTTCTAGTAACCAGAAGTCTTCCTTTTGATCCCAGGCCAATCTGGAAAAGAAATGCCCAACAAGATGACAATGGGGGGTTGTCCCCATTCTAGGGACAGCCAGGAACAAATTCTGGCAATGTGTCAGAGTGGAGACCAGTGGCTGCATCTCTAGAGCCAGAGAGATAAATGGAATGCATTAGAGTGTGCACACACATAAGAGGGAGAGTGTGTACATGCTGTAACCACGACGACCTTGGCTCTGAACAGCTCAGATACATGCACACATGCATGTGTGGAAGTGCCTATCACACACCACTCTGTAGCTTTCCCAAGGACAGGATGTAACTGACGGTTACAGGGACACTGGTGTGAAAGTAACAACAGGAAGGGGATGACCTGGGGCAGATACACAAGAAATGGAAATGGGGAAAGCTCCCTGAAAAGAAATATAAATAAATAAAGCAATAGCCATGTTCACTAATATGAACAAGGGCCAAACACAAATCATGAGAGGGCATGTCCTTTGGCTCTCAAGTGGGAATCCCATGTGTCAGATCTGTCTTTTCCATGGTGGGCTGACTGGTTACCTTTGGTTTATCTGTGTTTTGGTAATGATTGCCGCCGGGGGTGACTACTGTTCTCAGACAACAAGAAGCTTAAACAATGCCAAAGTTCCCTTAAGGTTTAAACTGAAAGATTACAACATAGTTATCAAATGAAAGTGCTTTTGACGCTTGGCTATTTGCTGTGGGAGAGGGTGCAAAGAGGTTAAATGAACCAAAACCCAGCAACAAACACAAACATACATGGTATGCTGACTATATCCAATTATAAAATTCGGAACACTTGTTTTTTCTGAATAGTTCACATATATATGCTCTTACATATATACACATTATATTCCCCATGGCTCTGTCTCGGACTCCCCTGTACACTGTGCCACTTCACTGGTTTCCACTTCCCTTTAGTTATAGTTAGCCTGGTGAAATGAACTCGGGTCACGCGGTTGCTACTAAGAACAGAGCATTCTCTGGATGAAATCCAACACAGATATGCTGGAAAAGCATGAGGTTTTGCTCCAGGAGCATCGGAAAAGCACCTGAAGGATGAGCAAGGAAGCCCTGTAAGTGGCCCGCATGGGCACGACTGGCGCCTTACACCAGGGCTGGGGTCCCCAGCAGAGCACCCGGCAACGTACTGCTCAGGATGGCTGAGGGGGAGAGCTGTGTGGTCGCCCCTCCAACAACAAAACCCAAAAAACCAAAATTTGGAGATGCAGTGGGATATTCTTTAAAGAATAGCTTCTATCAGTCTTGCTTGATTTTCTTTAGTAAGTCTGTTTGTTCTCTGCAAATGACTATGATTGTCAGAATTTCACCTAGGGCCAAGTGTGCTGTGATCGCATTGTTATATTGTTTCTAAAAACAAAACAAAAAAGTGACTCCAAGCACTTTCAGAACACTTGAAATGTGTAGGGCCTATCAGACTGCTGCTTTCTAACAAGGATGAATTTTACTGACGGATCTCCCTGTAACCACCACCAGTATTGCTCTTAAACAAAGAACGGGGCTGAGATTAGAAAGAATAACCTGTGATGAAAGATCACGCAGGCTGGAGACAGGAGACCGGTTCCATTTGCTTTAGCCAGGAAAGACTGTAACTTGTCCAGGGCAGGGTCTGGGGCGTGGGCCAGGGGAAGGACTGCTTCTATTAACACTCTAGGATACTATTTACAGCTGCTTCTAAAATGGAGTCAGTTTCTACAACGCCTTCACTGTGGTCTGGGATGAACTTTTCCAGGCAGTTTTCTTGTGAAGCCATTGGAGAAAAGTTGGGGAAATCTAACTCAATGGAGCTGCTAACTGTGGGGTCACTCTGGGGATGCCGCCCAGCTTTTTTGAGTTCCAAGATGTTCTTAAATGTTGTTTCCAAACTCTTAGTGAGCTGGAGGTCTGGCTGGGGCTCGCCTGACCCTTTCATGATGTCTGTGTGTAAAACTTCATTCTTTGGAGAATTCCTCAGAGTTTTGTCCTGGAAGGAATTGTTACACGTCATCTCCAAGTGAGAATCTGCTAGGATACTTGATAGTTTGCTCTCAGGCCCATGGTCTGGTCTGGATGAGCATTTCCGGTGCCCTTCAGGGCCTGGAGAGCAGTCGCTGCCCTTCATGGAGTCCCTCCGGCTGGCTTTCTCTTCAGACGTGCCCCGGTACTGACCTAAGCCCACTTTGTCAAATTTCAGTGCTCTGCCAAGGCAGTCCGTTTTTTTAGAAATGTTTCCTTCTGCAGAGACCACAATGTGATTAGGCACTAGATGAAATGGGTCATGATTCGTTGGTTCTGCCATGCCTGGTTTGGCTCTGTCTCTGCTTTGGGCCTTGGCCGTCAGATGGAGAGAGCTGGTTGTTTTACTGCCATGCTGGTCACTCCTACCAAACTGCATCTCATGAGCAGCTTTATCAAGTTTGAAGGAACAACAGAAATCAGCCTGAAATCCCTCTGAAAGTGAGAACAAAAAGAACATAAATGAATGAGTGAGATCATGAAGGCACTACAATAGACCCTCAGTGGGTCAGGGGCAGAGCCCTCCTGTTCCAGCCCAGCACGTCAGTCGTTTATGTCCAAGAATAAGCAGAAGCACAACACTTGAGGGGGCATCCTACAAAGGGAACCAAGCTATGGGGCCATATCCTCCAGACAAGACGCTTAAACCTCTTTGAAAAGGTAGCTACTTGATGACAAATGGGTAAACCAGATAGGCAAAAAGCTCCACTTTATCTCGGTTTCTTTTTTTAAAAGATTTATTTTACTGTTTTTGACAGAGGCAGAGAGAGAAAGAGAAGGGGGGAGGCCCCAGAGCAGTCTCCATAGTTGTACGTCATTGGTTTTTGGCACTGCTTCATTCCATACAGGTGGGCAGGGGCCACACAGGGTGGGAAGCAGGCCAGGGGGCCTCCCGCATGGGAGGCATGCCCACTCGAGCCAGGGACAGAACCCAGGGTGAGAACTGAACTGGGGGCCTCCCGCATGGGAAGCACATCCCAGTTCAGCATATGGGTCCACATGGGCTGGGGCCAGGATTGGAGCCTTGGTCCCCTGGGCTGCAAAGAGAGCTAAGCTTAACCTGCTGAGCCACCCCGGCTTCCCGTCTTGATTTCTTACTGATATTTTTAAACATTCTTTAACAATTAATAACTGATTTGAAACTGTGTGAAACAGAAACAAGATGCTAAAATCAGCCTACTTTCTTCCTGGGAGCAGAGGCCCTGAGAAGGAGGCTTGGGTAGGCGGTGGGATAGGGTTGAGTGTAATGGACACAACTATTTGTCTTTGGGTGATGGCATAACCAGCTGCACTTTACCAGGAGCACAAAACTGAGGGCAATATGCACCTAAGATAATGTGTGCTTGGAAGGACAGTGGAGTCTGGAGGAACCCTGCCTGTGAGTGAGCACTGGACTGTGCCAGGCTTGAAGAGCCAAGGATGGCAAGATAAATGTTAGGGTTTAGGGGGATGAGGGTTCAGAGGGAGGAAAGCAGACTGTTGTTATGCAAGGGCAGTGAAAGTGTTCACTCTGGAAGTAACGAAAGTGAAATAGGGCTATACAACCATAAACTTGAATCTGTTCACCAAATCCCACAATATGTGATCTTGAGCATGCAGCCTTGGAATCTAGAAAGCTGATTCCGTCCAACAAACATTGGCTGTGCAGGCATGATACCGAGGAGAATGAAACACATCCCTACCCATGTGGCACTCCCTACCGAGTGCCCATGTGGCACTCGGGCCTGAGGTGGCTGTGACCACAAGCCCAATTCACTAAAGGCAACAGATTTCAGGTTCTAAGAAAAAGGGACAGAGATAGACCTTACATTATTCTCTTCTTTTTTTTTTTGGAAAGATTTGAGGATTCTATACACACAGCAATTCTTTCTGACTCTCCCTTTAGAGTGTAAGAATCATACATTCTCTTTGGAAAAAAATTTTTTTTTAAAGATTTATTTTATTGTTTTTGACAGAGGCAGAGAGAGACAAGAGAGCAGAGAGAAGAGGTAGGACCCATAGTTGTATGTCATCAGTTTTGGACATGGTTTAGTTCCACTCAGGTGGATGGGGGCCACGCAGGGCAGGAACTGGGCTGGGGGCCTCCCACGTGGGAAGCATGCCCCAGTTCAGCACATGGGTCTGCACGGGCCAGGCCGGGATTCGATCCTTGGTCCCCGGGGCTGCAAGGTGAGCGAGCACTCAACCCACTGAGCCACCCTGGCTTCCCTTCTTTGTAAAATTTTTGAGCCACACCAAATACAAGGTAGAACCTTAATCTTTAAGAATCAGGAAAGACATAAGAGAAATGGAAGTAAAGTCACAGGAAAATACAGCAGGTCCTCAAATAACATTTTATTCAACGCCATTTCATTATATCATTGATGAGAAAAAAACCAAACAAACAATTCCCGGCTGGGGCCACTGTCTGTGTGAAGTTCGCTCGCTCTCTTTACGTCTATGTGGGTTTTCTCTGGGGGATCCGGTTTCCTCCCACGTTCCGAGGATGTGCACCTGAGGGGAACTGGGTGTCTACACTGTCCCAGTCTGAGTGAGTGTGGGTGTGTGTGAGTGCGCCCTGCGATGGAAGGACATCCTGTCCAATGCTGAAAAACAATTCTCTTACTTGTTTTTATTAATCTTTCCTAAATGTGTATATAGCTCACATTTATTTCAATATTTAATATTAGAAGTGTTTTGGGTCTTTATTTAGAAGTTTGGTGATGTTTTGTGATCAGAAATATGCTGTGGAAACTTAACTTCTGTTTATATCATTAGCCTATGGTAAAACTGGTTTTCTCATTGTTGTTTTATTTAAAATTGCAGTTTCCAAGAACTTACAAATGAAATTAAGTGAGGACTTATTGTAGTCCAGTAATGGAGCAATGGATTAGCTAAATTATTAAATTAGTGTATTAAAATATTATTAATTACTTTGAAGATTAAAGAGACATGATAAAGAGCTTCAGATGTGTTAAATGAAAGAAATTAGAATAACAAAATTATGTCTAGCATATGACATATGACTGTAACTATATATAAGTGATGTATGTAAATGGGAACCACAACTGGAAGAAAGCCTGGAGAAATAACATTTCTTTTATAGGATGATGAAAGCGTGGGGGGAAAATCTATATTCCATCAATTGTTATAATGTTATTTGACTTAAACAACTTTAGAGAATAGAAAAAAGTAGAGAGAATTCACTTTTAAAAGGCAGAATGTGGGTCTCAACTAACATGTATGCAATTAGCAGGAAACAGATGGGGTGAGAAAAAAGTGCTTAAATGGAGCATTACAATTTCCTAGCTTGTAGACAGGGACCTTTGTTTTACTGATTTTTTCCTGCTACCAATGCCTTGCACATGGTAAGACAACTCAATAATTTGCTGGGGTTTAATTGCTTCTGGAAAGGCTTCTGACTTAGTTTAGTTCTCAAAAACTAGAGTAAGATTGAGAGGTTTAAGTTTGTAATGGGGAAAAATAATGAACTGAATGTAAAATTCCAGTTTGGATTCTGTAGAATATAGACCTCAGAGTCTTCACATCCTGCTGTCAACTCTGGGTTTTTCCTCCCCAAAATTCATGTTTTACCTCCAGGCTTCCTACCAACGGGGAGGTTCAGACAGACTCCCCAAAGTCCTGTGACCCCTTGACCCATGGCGGGAGAGCTCTACTTCCACTCTGGTATGTCTTACCAGGGTCCACAAGTGCCAGACGCTTGTCCCGGGACAGAGCAGCTCTCTCCTCCTGGTTGAACATTCTATCGATCATCACCATCTCAGCAGAGGGATTGAGACGCTGAAAATGAGAGAGTCCAGTCACCTCAGGAGCAAATGGCTCACTTCATTTGTAACAAATGAAGCAGTCAGAAATGAGAATTTAATGTCTACGTTCCAGTCCGGTCCCATTTAATCACATTTTTTCTTACCATGTTAGATGTATTTTGAAAAAACCTGTAATTTACATATTGGCACAAAATTCAAAGGGTACTAAAGGGGATGTGAAGAGCAAGCCTTTCTTCTTCGCCTCCGCTGTGCACTACCTGCCCCTCTCCGAACCCTGCAGACACACCTGGCACCTACATGCATTTACATTCTTTTTTGTATTTTTTGCACACAAATGCTAGCAACTGTTCTGCACTTTCCTTCTTTCCCCCTCTGCTAGTGATATGCTGGGAATCTTTTCATTAGGATGACTTTTTATTTTATACTCTGTCATGCATGCTTCGATTTGTGTTTTTTATTAAGGCTTTCCTTAAAATTAGTTTTTGCTGCACAGGATCAAATTTGAAATTATATGTCTGGGTCTTATTTAATGTGAACATTCATGACAGATACCATTTGATTAAATAAGTGGTCCTTTCCTCACAAATGAGTCTTTTTGATGTCTCAGAGTTTTGTTTTAGAAATGTTTGTCAATATAAAAACAACTATTTCAGACCTGAGAGGCACAGTTTTAAGTAAAAATATATTAAAAAAAAAAAAAAAAAAAAATATATATATATATATATATATATACACACACACATATCATATTGTATGTGTGTATAATGTAGTTTGGCTAATCCCCCAAGGTACATTTTCAAAGTTGAACTCAAATTGAAAATCACTTGTCAGAGACCAAGTTATAGGTTAAAACTTATATAATCGTAGAAATGCTTAAAATCTCAGAATAGGTTTGGTCTTCTCATCATTTCCTGAGATATCTTACTCCTTTCTTTAATTCAGTGATGGTTTAAAAACCAATTTTAGTTTCTATAGAGGTGATGAAAATGTTCTGAAATTAGATAGTGGTGATGGCTGCACAATCTTGTGAATATATTATACTAAAAACCATCAAGCTGTACATTTGAAAGTTAAATGTGAATTTTATGGCCTGTTAGTTATCTCCCAATTAAAAATAAGAGGACTTTGGATGGTGAGCACATAATGCAATGCATAGACAATGTAATTTAGAATTGTAAACCTGGAACCTATGTAATTTTTACCAACCAATGCCACCCCAATAAAAATTAAAAAAAAAAAGATTTATTTTATTGTTTTTGACAGAGACAGAGACAGAGAAAGACAGAAAGAAGGTGGAGGGCCCAGAGAAGTCTCCACAGTTGTATGTCATCAGTTTTTTTTATTTTTTTTTATTGTAAATTTATTGGGGTGACATTGATTGGTAACAATTAGTTTCCGGATGTACAAGTCCACATCACATCACCTATGCATTGCACTATGTGCTCACCACCCAGAGTCAGCTCTCCTTCCATCACCATATATCCGATGTCCACTCCCGCTTCCCCCACCACAACTCTTCCTCCTCCTTCCTTCCCTCTCCTCAGATAACCACCAAACTATTGAGTGTGTCTATAAGGCTGGTGCCCACTCCCACCTCCTCTCCCTCTCTCCCTCCCCCCTCCTCCCCTTCCATCAGGCAATCACCAAGCTATTGAGTGTGTCCATAGGTCTCTGTGTCTTTGTTACTTTGTTTTATATTCCACTTATAAGTGAGGTCATATGTCTCCTGATTCTTTCAGTCTGCCTTATTTCGCTTAATAAGATGGTCTGTAGGTCCATCCATGTTGTCACAAATGACTGTATTTTATGTTATCAGTTTTCAACATGGTTTCATTCCACACAGGTGGGTGGGATCCAAGCAGGTTGGGAACTGGGCTGGGGGCCTCCCGCATGGGAAGCATGCCCCTGAGCTGGGGCCCGAACTGGGGGGCAAGAACCGAACTGGGGGCCTCCCGCATGGAAAGCACACCCCAGTTCAGCATATGGGTCCACAGGGACTGGGGCTGGAATTTGATTCTTCGTCTCCAGAGCTACAAAGCGAGTGCTTAACCTGCCAAGCCATCCCGGCTTCCCCCCCAATAAATTGAACAATTAATAAAAACAAATAAATAAATAAATAAGGCAAAACTAATTTTAACATGTCATATCCAGTCTTTTCAGATGTCCCTCTGCACAGTCCCCTGGCAGTGCCGCTAGTTCTCCCCCACCACTGGGCTGGGGAGAGGCAGCAGATAGCATCAGAGTGTGGGCTGGGGTCAGGTGGCCCTGGTCGGGACCCTAGCTCTGCTAACCACCCTACAAACCGACCAGCTGTATGATTTTGTGCGAATTACTTAACTACAGCCCTAGTTCTTTCATCTGGAACAAAATCAATAGCACTGACTGTGACGACCCATGCAAGGCGAAGGAGATATACTGGCTACTGTTAGTAGTAGTTACAGTCAAGTGTAGGTTTTTCTATCATCGTATGTATCTGTGCCTTTTAAACTATGTTAGGAAAATGTAATTCCTTGAAGTTTTTCTCTCTGAATTGGTAGCTATGAGCTATGGAGTTTTAAAAAACAAATATGCTAAACAACAAACAACAAACAAACAAACAAACAAACAAACAAATATGCTCGGTAGCAGAATTTTACCATGGCATCTTCTAGAAGCAGGAATCTGTATTTGTTAAGCATTGCTTGGGTCCTTTTTAGGAGCTGAGTGGCAACTGTTTCGAATTCACTGTCAACTTTAAAAAGAGAGAGAAAGAAAACAGTAAGAGAGTACAAATCATTACTGAAATGCATTACTCTTTTATTACTCAGACAAGTCTTGTGTTTCAATTTTCTCTCCTTAGATTAGCTTTTCCTTGGTTAAACATTATGCTTCTGTACTGCTTTCCCTCAATGTCCACAGGCCTTTGATTATAGAAACTCGTTTCAATACTAGCTTATTTAAGTTTTAATTAAGAGCCCCAAATCACAGTCTTTTAAACATTATCTATAAAAGGAAACCATATAACACAGACCAGCAACAATTATCAATGAATAGAGAATGATCCCAGCTTAAATGATCCCAGCCTCCATTCCCTAAACTAAACAGCTGAGACAATGAAGTCCTACTGTCTGACCCTGGCTGACCCATCCTATGTAATGACTTTGTGTCTCGTAGGTCATGGTGCTGTGGCTCTGTCCTTGTTTGTTGGTCCCCAAAGACCTCACATTTTCTACTTCAATCTTCACAGAGTCTTCACATCCCTGCTTAGTGCTGGATCTGGACCCTAGTCTCTGGAAGCTCCCAGTGGACTGACGGGAGACCACAAGGCTCAATTCAGAGACCCCAGCCCAGGGAGCAAGACTGGTGCCAGCTGAGGTGGTATTAAAACAGTGGAGGGGGCTGGGGAAGCCGGGATGGCTCAGCGGGTTAAGCGCTCACTTTGCAGCCCCGGGGACCGAGGATTGAATCCCGGCCTCGGCCCGTGCGGACCCACATGCTGAACTGGGGAGTGCCCCCAGTTCAGTTCTCACTGGGGTGAGACCCCAGCCCAGTTCCTGCCCTGTGCAGCCCCAAGCCCACCTGTGGAATGAAACTATGTGGAAAAACTGATGATGTTCAACTATGGAGACTGTTCTGGGCCCTCCCCCTTCTCTCTGTCTCTGTCTCTGTATTTCTCTCTCTCTGTCAAAAACAATAAAAATAATAAAAATAAATCTTTAAAAACAGTGGAGGGGAGCTCACGAAGTCAAGGCCTGGGGATGGTGGTGTGAAGGAGGGTAGAACTAAGCTGCATAGCTGGGAGAGGGGCAGGGCCAGGCACCAAAATGACTGAGTTGTAGGCTGAAATAAGGGGCCCTTATCCTTAAAAAAAATTTTTTTTTTTTGGCCAGTTTTCTGACATATAGTAATGCCCTGAATCACTTTGTAACCTCAAAAAAATGCTTTGGGAACTAGAGAATCTAAGTCATAAAACTGGTAGTATGAGCTAAGGGTATGGTATGCATTCTGTCTAAACATAAGCACTGTGCCTGAATCATTGTGTGGAACACCTAGTTCAAGGCCATCCCAACTATAGCCAGCAGTCCAGACAAAGGTGTGGACTCACTGCCCCCAAATCTGTCCATAAAATGCTCTGTACTCTGTCATTTGGGTATCCTGTCACAGAATATTGAGAGTAAGCCACAACCCTAAACAGGGTCTGCGAAATCGAGTAAAGTAGGAACAAGTGAGGTCAGTGATTACAGAAATCACCTGGCTACCATCTGGGGACTGTGGGGCTCTCGCTCTTGTGTGGGGCCTCCATGGAGGGTACCTGGTAAGCACCCGGGGTTACAGCCTGTTTACCTTTCTTCAAGTCTTCCTCAGTGGGCATGGAGCCCTGGCACACGTGGTAGGAGAGCAGCCTCTGCACCGCATCACTCAGTGACCGGAACTGACTTTTGTCAGGTGTCACAGCGTGGGCTTGGTCCCTCTGTAACTGCTGGAGAATGCTTGAAAAGAGAAATTGCTAATGTCAATGGACAGTCATGTCAGGAAATCTAATCCTTTGCGTGCAAAGAAAATAAGACATACAGAAATGTTATTCAGAGTATACCAGTTCTGTTTTTTCTTCAGTTTTATACTTTGTATACTCTGGTGGGTTTAGAATTTGGTCTAACTGTCTCCACAGAGGACTCAAATCATGACCCTGTCCTCAAAAGCAATGTTCCCACCAACCATTCACATGTGAGGCTCATACAGACCTTGGCAATGCCTGAGCACCATCCAACTAAGCTTATACTGACATTTCTGTTCTAAACCTAAGAGTTTACCACACCAAGCTTCTCAGAGACACTAAGGCCAACCAAAGAGTATGTGTAATGCTGAAAAGACAAATAACTCTTCTCCTTAAGAACAAAAGAGCAAACAGTATGCTCAAACCACATTTGATATATTTATAGGTCCTAATGGAAACAACCTTTAGGAAAAGATTTTCAAAGAATATTTTAAAAACATTACATATATAATTATAACCTGACTTCTGTTATATATGTACTGAAGGTTAGGAACCTAGAGATATGTTCAAAATGAGTCATTTCCAAGGCCACTCACAAAGCTCCTTTAGTTAGTTGTTTTGTAGCAGGTCTCTTTTGTCCTCCTGAATGACCATCAACCTAAAGAGAAAACACACCTCTGATTAGTCCCTTTTGTTAAAAAAATGAGCAGAATACAGTTATACATAAAGATCACTGTGTTTGGATTATTTTCAACTCCCTATCAAGAGCATAATCTGAGGATGTAGAATTTGACCTGCTAAAAAAAAATAAGTCAAGCGATCCATGCATCAATGACAAACTATGTCAAGATTATAGAAAGCTAGACTATCATTTCCTTGTATCTTAAGGCCTGAATCCCCAACTTCCTCTACAAATACATCATGATATTTTTGAAGAAATATATTTCTGAATACCAACCTCATGAACATCTGAAAATTCAGTAGATATTACTTAATTCACCTCAGTGGCAAAAAAGGTGGCAAGCATTTTTGAGCTCCTGTTACATACAATTTGGGTGTGTGATCTAGTAGGGCATTTCTATGTCACATTAAGGAAACAAATATGCCTATGTCAGAACCTGAGAACCGAAACAAATCCTTCACTGAGTATTCCAGTCAGGCCCGACTACAGTAAGTTTCATTAAAATATTAATTGCTGTGTTTGATGGAGAAAGAAATTTAGGCTTTAGTAAGCTGAAAACAAAACCTTTTTTCCTTTCCTTTTTAGATCAGTGGTTGGGTTAAAAGACCACAGGGACCAACTACTTCAAACATTCCTGGTTGCTATTGCAGAAAAACATATCTCTCAGCATAATAAAGGGGAACAGATCTACTTTTGATATGATAATGAATGATATTGGTCAACATTAACTACATTTTTGAGTGCCTACTATGTGTTGGCTGCTTGCATATTAATAATTCATGAGGAAATGATAGCACTGTAAATAGAAAAATAGAATAGACACATTCATCCTATAAATGTCCACATAACAAGGCTCGGGCCCCAGGAAGGTCTTCAGCGAGCGCACACTGTTGTGGGCACCCAGGGAGCCTGGACTGTGTAGATTATGCCAGGTAGCAAACACTAAGCAGAAGATGACACTGACACTTTCTTTCCATTAAGTTAAACATTAAGAAGAAGCAATGCAAATTGGTGGTGTACCTGCACAGCTGGCTGGCCAGGAGATGATCCAACTACTTTTTCCTGCTGGGGCTGTGTGGCTCCTAAGGATGCTGGCATAACTCTGCTTCCAGAATCCTGCCCTATTAGAATGAACACGTAAGACAGTGTTCAACAGAAACAGTAAGTCAGGCCCTTCATACAACCTAGAGTCTAACACAGGTTATGGGACAGTCTGAAAGGAGTGTCTTTATTGTGGATGCTTTCTGGGAGGAATAAGAGCAAGAAGTGCATTTATCTACAAAAGCTTTGGAGGCAGAAGTAAAGATGATTTATTAGAACCTGGTTATGTAAGTCATAGAAATAAATGCATAGATAAATAAAAGCTGTCAACGCTACAGTTTTAAATTATCTAAAGTGTGAGAACAGGCCTCAAGCCAGAAACCTGTCAGTATTACTGACACCCAAAATACTCACAGGGGACTGGCTAGCAGTGTTCATGCTTTGCCTTTCTAGTACATACTGAGCAGTGTTGCTGTTCATAGCTTTAAAAGACCTGGAAGACACAGCCCATCATATCTGTAGTCTTAGGGGTATTCTAAGTACACCTATATAAAGCAACACGAGGATAGTGACAGTCACCTGGGCCATATAATACTAGATTTTCTTGTTTCCAAGCAGCACATTTTTTCACGTAATTTAATGAGTCATAATTTAATTAGAAGTGTTTTTTTCTCACCTAGTAGTGTGTGAAACGACGATACAGATGGAATGTGGCAAGGATACAGAAGAAAGGAATGATCAGAGTATAGGTGAGATGGAGTCAGAAAGACTGACTGCAGGATGAGGGATGTGAGAAGAGGGTCCCTGCGTGTTGGGACAGGGATGAAGTGAGGAGAGTTTGCTACAAAGGCTCCTGACCTGGCAGTACGGTGCTCAGGAGGCCAGGAATCTGTGCTTGCCTCAGGCCATCTGTGGTCTTGGAAGAGGAAATGGGGGAAGTCTGATTCAAACTTTTTTTCTGAGCCTGTGGAAAAATATTACAAAGGTGGAAAAATTCATTTCATGACTAAAAAGCTTTAACAGATTACTTAAAATGCCAACCAAGCCTGCTAATGTCCACCTGGCATCACCGTCAGGTACACAAAAGAAAACATGGTTTTCCTTTCGCATGGGGAGAATTGCAGAGTGCCCTTGAAAATCTGCAGGCACATTGACTGTGTTAGACACCGTTTGGCAGGGATGCTGAGTTGGTACTAGACTGATTCCTTGCTCACAGGACCATGCTCCTGGTGTTCGGATACAAAGGCTGAGTCAGGAACTCAGTTTCTGTCCCTGGTAATTTTATGTCCCGCCTGCAAAGCTCTGTGACCCTATCAGTCTCTCCGTAGAGTCTGCATGGACCCTGAGCACTTGGTCAGCCCAAGCGCCAACCCTAAATCTCCTGTCAACACTCGCAGTTTTCTGTGTAGATGATCTAAATTAAGTATACATTTCACCCCTGCTTTCTGGTGTCTCTAGTTTGCATCAGTCAACATCAGGTGGCATGAAATTGGGAAATATAAATTCAAATGAATATTAGCCTAAGCAAATACTATTAGAAGAATCAATCTGATATTTAAACTGCTGTGTGAACCAGATGATGTTTAACCCTTTTAGTGCAATGGGCTGATGTATCAGCTTTTGCATCTCGGGTGAAAGGTGCGGCAGGCCCATATATCGGCTCATACATAGACCATAGTTACAAGTGCTATTACTTATTATATTTTTTCTTGTATGATGACTGAAATAATTACATTTCTTTTTCAGACAATGTAAAAGAATAGTATTATTATTAACTAATTTAATTTATATAAAACTAAAAAAAAATGCATATGGATATCTAAAACAATAACTTCATAACTTTTTTTTTCCCTCAGGTGATACATTTTATTAAATTACCCTTCACATTTCTCGCTAGTACCACTGGCAGAAGGTAGCACTAAGAGGGCTAAGGACTAACAAGTTCCTTTTCACTCTAAAAAAAATCTATTATCCCTATAACGAACGCATTTAAAGGGCTTTTAAATTACTCTCAATTTTTTAAAAAAATATATTTTTATTTATTTATTTATTTTTGACAGAGAGAGAGAGAGAGAGATACAGAGACAGAGAGAGAACTGAACTGGGGGAGCTCCCAGCTCAGCATATGGTTCTGCACAGGCTGGGGCCGGGATTCGATCCCCGGTCCCAGGCGCTGCAAAGTGAGCACTTAACCCACTGAGCCATCCCGGCTTCCCCAACTCTCAACTTTTAATCCTCTATATCATTATTACTTCATAATGCTGTAGGTTCTTAAGAGTTTTTCCTTCAGTATTCTTATTTTGTATACCGTTAGTGGATTTGGAGTTTGGCCTAACCACTTCCACAGGGGACTTACGCTATGACCCAGGTCTCACTGAAATGCTTTCACCAGCCCTTCAAGTGTGGGGCTCACAGACCTTAGCAATGCCTGAGCACTGGCTCACTAAGCTCATGTTAATACTTCTGTTCTAAACAATTATCTACTTAGTTCTCTTTTCTAATATAAAAATGAAGAGGGATTGGCTATTACCTAGGAAAGACTGGAGGTCATTACAAAGTTGAAAAGGTCACCTCGCGCATCCTTCCGTTAGAAGGGAAGGTCAGGCCTGCACCATTCTAGGTAGACAGGCAATACAATCTTAGTAAGAAAACCACGAGGGGAAAATCTCCCAGTTTTCACAGCACTTTCCCTAGGATGTCATTACACAATCTCTCACTACAGGAAACTCTTCACAGGGAGGACACCGTGTTGTGGAGAGGCCTGGGGCAAACAGAAAGTGCAGGCCTCCTCACAGATATGTCCACGGGATGAACAATAAGGGCCACCTTGAAGAAGCAGCAAAACAGACAAAAGCTGAAAAAATGTAGCTTAACAGGGCAAGGCTATATATTTGGTGAAACCCTGACATGTCAAGGTCAACGGATGAATAGAGGAACCAGAACTAATATGTTCAAGTGACTAAGGTCCTTATAGAAGTGTTGCCAGTATACAACATTTTGTAATTTCTTTTAATATACCTACTTCACATGAAACAGAAGAGTATCATCCTTATTGCTTTAGAGCACACATCATTTTTTTGTGTGTGATAAAAATGATCTCCTGGAGAAGCTGGGATGGTTCAGTGGGTTAAGCACTTGCTTTGCAGTCCTGGGGACCGAGGATCGAATCCCAGCCCAGGCCTGTGCGAACCCATATGCTGAACTAGGGTGTGCTTCCCATGCAGGAGGGTCCCCAGTTTGGTTCTCACCGCCCAGTTCTGCCCCTGGCTCTAGGGGGCGTGTCTCCCATGCAGGAGGCCTCTGGCCCAGTTCCTACCCTGCAAAGTCCCCGTCCACCTGTGTGGAATGAAACCATGTCAAAAAACTGATGACGTACAACTATGGAGACTGCTCTGGGCCTTCCCCCTTCTCTCTGTCTGTGTTAAAAACAATAAAATAAATCTTAAAAAAAAAAAAGATCTCCCACCTTATTTATCAGACATGACCTGGATACCTCTGAGCTATTAAACAAACAAAACAAAATCCATGCATACACAGACAGTAAAACTATAAAGAAAAGCAAGGAAGAAATCGCCATAAAAGTCAGTAGGATGGGGAAGCCGGGATGGCTCAGTGGGTTAGGCGCTCACTTTGCAGCGCTGGGGACCGAGGATCGAATCCTGGCCCTGGACCATGCGGAACCATGTGCTGAACTGGGAGCTCCCCCAGTTCAGTTCTCTCTCTGTCTCTGTATCTCTCTCTCTGTCAAAATAAATAAATAAATATTAAAAAAAAAAAAAAAGTCAGGAGGGAGGCTGAAATGGGGAAGTAACATGGAGAG
>PVKE010006257.1:20577-55302 GCA_004027555.1 Craseonycteris thonglongyai
TATTATTTTTTTATTGTTAAATTTAATGGGGTGACATTGGTTGGTAACAATTAGATAGTTTCCCGATGCACAACTCCATATCACATCACCCATGCATCGCATTATGTGCCCAGCTCCCAGAATCAGGTCCCTCTCCAACACCATATATCTGGTGCCCCCTCCCCACTCCCCCCACAACTCTCCCTCCCCCCTCCTCCCTCTTCTCCAGGTAAACACCAAACCATTGAGTGTGTCCATAATGCTGGTGCCCTCTCCCACCTCCCCTCCCTCTCTCCATCCCCAAGGTAATATTTCTTGAGTAGTTACATGGATGGGTATTTGTTTTATAATTATTTGTTAACTGTACACTTGTTTTATGCATTTTTTTTTCTAAATGTGTTCCATTGCACAACATAAGAGTAAAAGAAAAAAAAAATCCAGAGCAATCTAATCTAATGACAAAGGTTGAAAATCTGCCATCACTTGGGAGAGTACTCTCATGCCTAAAAACAAAGTTACTTTTTGTAAAGGCACCTTTCCTTTTGGGTGTTTTTAATTCCCTGCCAGCCTGCGTGGGTGCTGAGCATCGCCATCTTTGTTCCTTTTCATCCTCTGACTATTGCTTGTGCTCCTCACTGTATCCCTTCCCTTGAGACTGGAACAATCAATGCAATTGTTACATTGTTGGGTGAGGCCAGAGTGGTGGCAGAATCAGAATCCACTGGGAAACTTAGAATTGCCTAGATTCACCAGGTCTGTATGTTTGGAAAGTTCTGCTGTCTCTACAAGTCCAACAGTTGCTCCTAGTCCACTTATTTCCAGGGCAGGACTTTTTTTTGTCTGATTCATTGTTGCATCCCCAGCACTAGAACAGGGCCTGGCACCACAGTGAGCACACAGCAAACACTTGTTAAACAAAAATGAGTGGGAATGCTGGGATGGCTCAGCAGTTGAGCACTTGTTTCGCAATCATGAGGTTTAGGGTTTGATTTTTGGCTCCAGCCCATGCAATCCCATATACTGAAGTGAGGTCCAACTGATAACCGCCAAGATGGCTCAGTGGTGAAGGTTTTCCCCTGCCAAGCGGCAGGTCCCCTGTTAGGTTCCCATCCTGCACGGCCCCACATCCACCTGTGTGGAGTGAAACCATGTAACAGCTAATGATGTACAACTATGGAGACTGCTCTGGGCCCTCCCCCTTCTCTCTCTCTTTCTCATCTTCTCTCAAAAACAAACAAATAAACAAAAAAGGAGTAAATAAATTCCACTTCAGCATAAGTCACAGGGGGCTAGCCCTCCTTCTCAGTCTAGCCTCCTAACCCCCAAAGAGCCATTAATTTTCTTCTATTCTCCCAAAATTTAGGTTGCCCACAGTTGATAATCTTTTCCAGAAATATTTATCATTTTGTTGTTTTTACTAAACTCAGAGAAGACTTACTCTTGCAATGTATTTTCTTCACAAATAGAGAAGCTATATAAGGGTATTTTGTGGAACATCTGGTTCTAAGAACTTTGCTAATATCAATGTATAATTTTACTCTTTAGACCCCATGAATTATCTCAAAACTATGTGAACACACAGAAAAACCCCAATGAATTAGGATCTTTAATATGTCGATTTCACTCTGTGGTACAGTTTGAAAGAAGCCAATTACAAATTAACAAGATGATATTCATCCACAACAGGGATTTGCTGAATGAAGGAGACCATTTGGGATCGGTCCAACCACACTCTCCTCTGAGAATTGGCATAGAAATGGGTTAGAGCCAGCAAGGTTAGAAACACACAAAGGTATGTCACCTGCCAGAGGGTGTTAAGAGCTAAAATCTAGGGACGGAGCACCTTTCCTCCCATCTGAAAGTGCCCCACCTGAGAGTGGGACAGCTTGAACCTAGAAGGGCGCCTTCTCCCACTTTGGCTTAGAGGGCCATGTTTCCTACTTTGAACAAAGGCCCGGGATAGAGCAGCAGAGGCCCTGCTTGGCCACTTCCTCATGTCGCCCATGAACCTGCCTGGCCATGGCCTACTGAACCACTGGGGGCCAGACTCTGCTGGAACTTTAGGATGGGGGTGGGGTAGGGAGGGGCAGTAGTTCTCAAATGCAGGTTTCTAGACTAGTTACATCCAGATCACCTGGGGAGCTTCTGAAAGACAAAGTTTGTGGGTTCCATCCACAAAGATCCATTTGAAAATCCAATGTGGGGCTTAGGAATTTATAATTTTTTAAAAGCTCTCTGGGTGATTCTGATGTATTGTTAGGTTTTAGAAACCACTGCATTTGCAGTCCTGTTAAAAGCTTGGCTGATAATGTGAAGCTGTCCTGGGGCGGCCATTCTGGTCCAAAAGAAGAGTAACGGAGAACATTGAGGGAGAGAGAAGAGGCTATGTTATCTTGAGGAGGTTGAGAGAACAGTGGAGAGCCTGGTTTCTGACCTTTACAAGGAGTTACACTATATATATTTCCTGCATATTCCTTTTTTTTCTTTGTTAAACATGCTAGGGTGAATTTCTGATAGTCCTAACCCAAAGCACCTTGAGTAAGATATCTGGATGCCAACTGTACAGAGGCGCTGTGGTGACTGACCCCAGAGCAGGCAGGTGAGGGCATCAAACAGTCTTTCACCTCTGGAAGTTTTCCATCCAGTAAACACGCAGGCCCACCCATTCGATCAGTGCGCCGTAATTACAGTGTCCAATCTGCACTAGCTCCTCAGGCCTGTCCAGCAATCTGTTCTTTCCCCTAGACAGCTCCTTTGTTCACTTCCCACAAAATGTTATTCCATTATCTTCAAACCTTTAAGCAAGGTGAGAACTCATTCAACTTTCAAAGCTACAACCATACCTGCACCCTCTGCCATCCTTCCCACTTCTTTTGCTACAATGGAAGAGGCATCCCTCCTTAGATCTACAAAGAAATCAACCAGTGCTCTAGAACTCATATTTTTCTCCTTCCCGTCAGCTTTGGGAAAAACTCAAGCCTTAACCCGTATCTTAAAAATAATTCCCTTGACCCCACACATCATTGTAGCTTCTGCTGTCTCAGTTACCTTCCTTTTTTCTGAAAGCTGTTTGTACTCATTACTACTTCTCACTCTTTCCTTAGTCTTGCAATTGGCTTCTGCACCTATCATTCCACAGAAACAAATCTTACCAAGGTTCAGTCGGCTGCCTTGTTGCTAAATCTGTCAGCAACATTCTAATCCTTACCCCCACTGGCTTCGGATGACACTTCACTCCCCAGATCTCTTCCCTCCTGCCTGCAACAGTCTCTCTTCTTAGCTTCCAAAACGCTAAACCCTACTGGTTTTACTCATCCTCTCTGGAACCTTCGGAGTCTCACTTGTGGATTCCTCTTTCTGTGTCCATTCCCTAAATGTGGAGGTGCTTTGGGGTTCTTTCCCTGCCACTTTTTCTTCTCTACTTACATACTCTCCCTTATTCAGTCCATTTACTTCCACTGCTTTGATTACTATTTATATGCTAATCAATCCCATTTTAGCCCAAATTTTGGTCCTATGCTTTAGTATATATAGCAGTTTATCATACCTTATTTATTCTACAGGCACCTCAGACTTGACAAACATATCCTGAATAAAATTCATAACTTCCCTTTCAAATTAATATAGGGAAGGGGCATGAAGACTACTTTTACAAAAGAAGAAACTAGGAGGGTGGAGTCTAAGCCTGCTATCTACGTTCTCCAAGACATAGAACTCAGACAGATGTTAATCAACCACTTAGAACAAACCATCCAAAGACTAATAAAGCAAAGAGATCCCATTATGGTATTCCTGTAGTTAAGCCTACTACAAACAAGACATAGGTGTGCCTTACAAAAGTTAAGGAAAGATCTCTCTCTCTCTCTCTGACTCCCAAAGTTTCAATTATCCAAAGGTAACCAGACGCCTAATTTGGCAGCTCCATGTACCTGCTTAGTTGTGTGACAATAACACAGGATAAATAAACTCGAAAGCAATGAGGTTGGTGAGTATAGGGAATGGTGAGGACTGGTAGGACAGGATGGAGCAGAGGCAGGGAGGAGCAGGGAGGACTGAGACTTAGCCCGGACTTTTGGGTCCATGCGAATGGTTCATGTGTTCAGAAAAAACTAAACAGATAAAGTCAACCAGGATAGTGGGGAAAGAATCCCAAAATGGAATATAAATGAAAATATATTTCAAATAAACAGCATACCAAGGGAGGAAAAAAAAAAAAGAAATAACTCAAGTAATTTCTGAATGCAGTAAACCAATACAGAAGTCTAAATAGTAGGTTTGTTTTTCATAGTGGTATGAATTAGCAATTATGAAATAATTTTCTCTATATTCTAGGATTGAACAAATAAGTAAATATCTTTTGGAGCTGGATTTCTGTTAGGAAAGGAAGTTACAAATATGGAAAAGAAAGAGACTTGAATAATGAACCCTGTGGCACTGATTCAGAACTGGAAGCATCAATCTGAACTATATAATATGAATTAATGGCTATATAAATAGCTATAGATGTTGGGTATGTGTAAATCTATGTAAGTCCCAGCTGAGACAACCTCAGTAACAATGAATACAGAGTGCTGAGAGATTGTGGTTTCTAAATACTGTTCTCTGCTAGAAGACATAGGCCACTTTAAGAAATGGGTGATTCTAGGGCAGGGGCAGGGAAAGTAAAAGATAAACATGGAACATCTTGTTCTGCCAGAAATTAAAGAACGTGCTCAAAGCATGATGGAAACATATCAGAAGGACCAGCTGCCATTTTGGAGGGATGCCCACTGGCCCTCGTAATATGAGCATCAAAATAAATGATTGTAACAATTTATAACCTACTGAATAAAATAAGAATCTATTAAGTCCATCCTAATATAAACAAACATAAGTAAAAGGGGGAGGAGGGAAAGCTTAGGCTTAGATTAAAATGCCAACAATTCCTTTTTATTTTTAAATATATTTTTATTCATTTATTTATTTTTGACAGAGAGAGAGAGAGAGAGAGAGAGAGAGAGAGAGAGAGAGAGAGAGAGAGAGAGAGAGAGAGAGAGAACTGAACTGGGGGAGCTCCCAGCTCAGCACATGGTTCCGCACGGGCCGGGGCCGGGATTCGATCCTCGGACCTCGGCGCTACAAAGTGAGCACTTAACCCACTGAGCCATCCCGGCTTCCACTCCTTTTTTTAAAAAGATTTATTTTATTGTTTTTGACAGAGAGAGACACAGAGAGAGAGAGAGACAGAGAGAGAGAGAGAGAGAGAGAGAGAGAGACAGAGAGACAGAGAGACAGAGAGACAGAAAGAAGGGGGAGGGCCCAGAGCAGTCTCCATGGTTGTATGTCATCAGTTTTTGACATGGTTTCATTCCACACAGGTGGGTGGGGGTGCACAGGGCGGGAACTGAGCTGGGAGCCTCCTGCATGGGAGGCACACCCCCTCGAGCCAGGGGTTGACCTAGGGGGCGAGAAATGAACTGGGGGCCTCCTGCATGGGAAGCACACCCCAGTTCAGCATGTGGGTCCACATGGGTGGGCTGGGGTCGAAAAGCGAGAGCTTTATCCACTGAGCCGTCCCTGCTTCCCCAGAATGCCAACAATTAATGTAGAACAGATGATGGAATTAGAAAATCTCTATTTGGTGCCCATCATCATAGTAGTTGACTCAGTTGTAACTGATTCAGTCAGGAATTATCAATGGGAGCTTAAACTAATGTGTGCAAGTTTGATGAGCACCTCGGTAGGTATCTACAGTGTCAAAGTACCTCCCAGGAGAGACCAAGTAGGATGCATCAGGCACCATCTTAAACAAGTGTTCAAAGTTAATATCAACAGTAATGGGACAAGTCCTCATTGTAAGCACTTGTAATTTCGGTGGCAATCTGACCAAAAATGTATGACCTAAATTTAATCAGGAGGAAATATCAGAGAAACCCAAATTCTAGGACATTCTACAAAATTGGTTTATACTATTCAATAAATATCAAGGTTATGAAAGCCAAAGAAAGAGAAACTAATCCAGATTTAAAGACATGACAACAAAATTAGACCATGATCCTGGATGGGATACTGGACCTTAAAACAACATAAAATATATATTTTTTCTTTTTTGCTATAAGGGACATTACTAGGAAGATTGACTAAATCTGAATAAGGTCTGTAAATTAGACAATAAAATTGTAATAAAGTTGATTTCTTGATTTTGATAAGTGTACTAAAGTCATGTAGAAAATATTCCTGTTTTTAGAAAATAAACACTGAAGTCCAAAGTAGTATGTTTAGAGGCTGAGAGGCATCATGCCTACAGTTTACTCTCAAAATATTGCGTGGGGGAAGCCGGGATGGCTCAGTGGGTTAAGTGCTCATTTTGCAGCCCCGGGACTGAGGATCGAATCCTGGCCCCAGCCTGTGTGGACCCGTATACTGAACTGGGGAGTGCCCCCAGTTCGGTTCTCACAGGGGTGAGACCCTAGCCCAGTTCCTGCCCTGTGCAGCCCCATGCCCACCTGTGGAATAAAACTATGTGGAAAAACCAATGATGTGCAACTGTGGAGAGTATTCTGGACCCGCCCCCTTCTCTGTCTCTGTATCTCTCTCTGTGAAAAACAATAAAAATAAATCTTAAAAAAAAAATTTGTGTGTGTTGTGTGTGTGTGAGAGAGAGAGAACAAATGTGGTAAAAAGTTAACACATGGGGAAGGGTGAAGGGTATATGAGAATTCCTTATACTATTCTTGCAACTTTAACTTTTCTATAAGTCTGACATTATTTCAAAATGTACAGACACACACACACATACCCCTTTGATACCAAAAGTAATACATTGAATATCCTTGATTATAAATGATCTTTGCTTGCTTAGGATTCTGAGTGGGATTATTATATATGGTACAGAGAAGCCTGTGAATGTCTAAGTGTGGAGGAAGAAGGCAATGCAGATGAAGGACTGAAGAGGGTAGACCATGGGATGAAAGCAGAGTATGGAGCAGGCTCAGAATGAGTGGGAACCAAAAACCAGAAGAGTTCAAGGGTGGGCAGATGGGGGTGCAGGACTGAAGCTGATGATATCTGAGACTCTTTTATAATCCTTATGTGGTTACTAACTGCCCACCATAATTTACCTGCACAATGGCATGGTAAGAGTAGGCTCAGGCACTTGGTCAGATGACAGTGCCCTGGATCCTTCCCTCTGTATGCATCCCTCTGGTGAAGGCTAGTTACCCACTGTTGAGTCACACTTAACCTTTCTGATTGACACCCGAGAAGCAGCCACAACTTCTCAACTCAGTCCATAGTTACATGACCTAATGGCTTACTATATGATGTAAGTAAATAATCTAAAATAAGCTTGCTTTTATTTATTTATTTATTTATTGACAGAGAGCGAGAGATAGATACAGAGACAGAGACAGAGAGAGAACTGAACTGGGGGAACTCCCCAGTTCAGCACATGGTTCCACACGGGCTGGGGCTGGAATTCAATCCTCGTCCCCGGCGCTGCAAAGTGAGCACTCAACCCACTGAGCCATCCCGGCTTCCCCAAGCTTTTATTTTAAATGCCCATAATACATTCCATTAAGTACACGAGGACTGTCTGGAAAGTATCCAACCATGTAGCCATTCTTGTTATACTGACAATGGGTGAATTTTTTCCAGACAGATCTCATATATAGGTAGTAAATCCTCATTTAAAGTTGTCAATAGGTTTTTGTGGCTGCAAGCAAAACAACATATAATGAAACCAATTTTATATAGGCTAATTGATATGATAAGAGTTAAGTTCCTGTGGCATCTCATTGTTATAACAAAATAATCTTGAACGAAATAATATTATTTGAAGGCTTGCTGTATATTAATGTTGGCTCTTATTAGTATTTACTATTTGCCAGGAACTACGCTAAGTGCTTTATGTGAATTATCTTATTTACTTATTTATTATTGTTTTTGACAGAGAGAGAGAGAGACAGGGACAGAGAAAGACAGGGAGAAGTAGGAGGGCCCAGAGCAGTCTACACAGTTGTAAGTCATCAGTTTTTCAACATGGTTTCATTCCATGCAGGTAGGTGGGGGCTGAGCAGGGCAAGAACTGGGCTGGGGGCCTCCCATGTGGGAGGCACACCCCAGTTCAGAATATGGGTCCACACAGGCTGGGGCTGGGATTTGATCTTCGGTCCCCAGGGCTGCAAAGTGAGTGCCTAACACGCTGAGCCATCCTGGCTTCTCCAAATTATCTCATTTAAACCTCCAAATAGCTCAACGGGGTGTAATATTATGATGTCCATTATACTGATGAGAAAAATTAAGTTGAGAGAGGTTTAAGTTAAGACTTGTTCCATGTTGCAAAGTTTAGATTCAAGTCCATGTCTGACTTTACAGTCTTCATTCTAAACCACAATGCTAGAGGAAGGCGGGATGGCTCAGTGGGTTAAGTGCTCACTTTGCAGCCCTGGGGACTGAGGATTGAATCCCGGCCCCAGCCCGTGTGGATCCATATGCTGAACTGGGGAGTGCTCCCAGTTCAGTTCTCACCGGGGTGAGACCCTGGCCCAGTTCCTGCCCTGTGCAGCCCTGTGCCCACCTGTGGAATGAAACTATGTGGAAAAACCAATGATGTACAACTATGGAGACTGTTCGGGGCCCTCCCCCTTCTCTCTGTCTCTGTATCTCGCTCTCTCTCTCTCTCTCTGTCAAAAACAATAAAAATAAATCTTTAAACCACAATGCTATGCTGGATAAAAAGTTTTAAGATTTAGTTTATTGTTTTGACAGAAAGAGACAAAGACTGAGAGAGATAGAGAGAAGGGGGAGGGCCCAGAGCAGTCTCCTTAGCTGTACGTCATTAGTTTTCCAACACGGTTTCATTCCACACAGGTGGGCACGGGGCCACGCAGGGTGGAAACTGGGCCAGGGGACTCCCACATGGGAAGCTCACCCAAGTTCATCATATGGGTCTGCATGGGCCAAGGCCGGGATTTGATCCTCAGACCTTAGGGCTGCAAGGTGAGCACTCAAACTGCTGAGCCATCCCGGCATCCCCAATTAATTAAGAAAAAAATAATGCAATCAATTATTAAGTTGAAAACTTTGTAAGTTAATAAATCAAGAGCCTAGGATGAACATTATAGTCTATCAAACACACATCCCATTTTTCTATTCTGTAATCAACCAAGCATTCATTTGATAAAGGGAACATACCTGACAGAAGAACTGTTGCTGGGTTCCTGCTCCAGGTGTGTTGCTGAAGGTGCTGGTAGATTTGGAAGAAGAAACTGGAAGACGATGAGACATACTGACTGGTACTGGAGTCCTGTTGGGCTGGGTGAGCTGATCTCCTGTAAAGTTCGATCCTGACGCACTTGACTGAACCACAGACCCAAGACTCGGATGGGCAGTACTGGATGAGCTGACAACAGGGAACCGACTAGGTACTGACATGCCTGTCACTGAGGGCATGGTGGTGAAGCCAGGTCTTCCTTGGGAGACACTGCTCTGGCCAGGTGACAGGTGTAATACGGTTGGTGATGCCTGTTGCAAGGGCATCTGTCCACCAACGATCTGAGGAGAGGCATGATTGACTATCACTGGACTTCCAGAGGTGGCAAATGTCTGCCCGGACACTAACTGGACAGCGGCATTCTGGTTGTTAAGCATCTGTCCGGTGTATGGTTGGTTGGTCCTGAGCATGCTAGAAGAGTTTCTGTTCAACATGACATGCTCTGAGGCTACTTGGCCAGAAATGAGTGGAGACGGTTGAGTCTGAAGAAGTTGCCCATTTATGGTCTGGACGTGGTGTACCGAGTTGGAACTGACGGAAAGGCTTGTGGGTATGAGGAATTGACTCTGGGGTGCATGAGGCTGGCCCATGGGAGAATGAATGACAATACTACCTGCAGCACTGCTCACTGCCTGTGATGTGACTGGTTTTCTTGTGTTCTGTTGGTTTACAATGTTCACAGACATGTGCGGACCAACCACTGAGCCTTGGGGTGAGCTTGCAGAGGCAAAAGAGATCCCTTGTTGCACATGGTGCTGTTGTATTCCTAAATTGTTCACATTGTATGTATTTTGTTGACCCATCTGGATAGGCTTTGGCTGGATATTAATTGGAACTTTATTTGAATTTGGTGCAAGACCTCTTTGTATGATGATGTTATGCACAGGTAAAGATGTTTGAAAATTTGTGCTGTTAAATGGAACGGTAACAGGCTGTGCTACTGGACTGGAACTGGAGTTTCCAAATAAGGAGTTGCCATTAGGAGTCTGTCTATGAACCAGAAGCCCTCCACTCACATTTGATGGGGCTTGCTGCCCACTACCCTTTAATATGATTTGAGATCCATCTAGGTTATTAATAGTCATCATGGAAGGTTGATTACCAAATGACCCGATTAATTGAATTTGACCAGAACCACTAAGCTGACTGCTATTGGACAAATGCTGGCCGGGAACACTGATCCCCACGTGTTGCATAAAGCCATGTTGCACACCCACTGTATTGCTTGCAAACGATGCTCCAACAGGCACGTGAGTCACCCCAATAGGCTGCAGCGTCTGACCTGAGTAATTAGAAACGTTAGAAGCCTGAGTAAAGGATGCTGATGAAGAAGGATGAAGCTGGGCTTGTGCAAACTGTTGGCTTGAACCTACGCTGGCATCCAAATATGCCTCTTCTGCCAACGTCTGTTCAGTGATATTGGCCTCCTGTAAGGATTTCTGGAGAATATCGAAAGGTTGGTCCTCACTGAGATCAGGAAGAGGAGAAGACTCAAGTTCATCTTCAAGAAACTGAAGGCTACTTGAAAGTGGCAGTCCATCACTGGGCCCTTCTCCAAGCTGGTTGCTCACAGCTTTGAGGGCTGACTTAGGATCAGCATTCTAAAAAAATAAGCAGTGTGTTACATGGCATATCAAATCTTTGAAAGAGATTATTAAAAAAAAAAAATCTCCCTCTTGAATATGAATAAAGCATGACAGTCTGCATTTCAGACGTAACTTTCCAAACTGTTTGCCTTATTCTGATACTTTATTTCCTTACTAATGATGTTGAACATTATTTTTGTTAAGTATATGCATTCATTGCTCAGGTAAATTATTTTCTAGAAAATAGATAGCTAAAAGCAACATATTGATGACTACCTGAAGTTTAGTTTCATTTTTTTTCTGAAGATTTATTTTTATTGTTTTTGACACACTGAGACAGACAGAGAGAAGGGGCAGAACCCAGAGCAGTCTCCATAGTTAGTTTTCGACATAGACTTGTTCCACATGTGGGCATGGGGTTGTGCACAGCAGGAACTGGGCCCAGGGCCTCCCGCATGGCAGGCATGCCCCCGAGAGCTAGGGGCCTCCTACGTGGAAAGCACGCCTGGGGTGGGAGCTGAACTGGGGGATTCCCACATGGGAAGAATGCCCCAGCAAGAACTGAACTGGGGGCCACCCTAGCTTAGCATATGGGTTTGCACAGGCCAGGGCCGGGGCCAGGGCTGGGATTCGATCCTTGGACCCCAGGGCTGCAAGATGAGTGCTCAACCCGCTGAGCCATCCTGGCTTCCCCATTATTTTTTTTAGCTTCAGTTTTTGAGACATTGGCACAGATTTTAATTTTCAGGATTGCTTTCAGTCCAAGGCGTCAGTGGGACTCAGCTCAGGGGGTGTGTGAATCAAGGAGATGGCCATGTCTAGTCCTTTGTACCACAGAGGTCTAAATGAATTTTGGGAGTTTAGGGTGTTGTTCCACTAGAGATCCAGAAGGTATCCCAGATTCAGCCCTGTCTTTCAAGGTTTCTCAGAACTCCCCCACCATCCAGGCAAGACTAGCCCAGAAAAAGCAAGCTTCCCACGTAATCAGATTATTATGATGTTTTAGAAAAAACTTCAGTATACTATTCATGAGTAAAAGTTCATCAACGTTTATTTATCAATCATCCACTTATGTGTTATAGTTTCTGTCCTTTAGGTGTCCTTAAGGCACAGGCATTCCAACTAGAGATAACACAGGCATATGAAGAGATCTGATCAGTCACTCTACTGGCCAACAGTTTTTCATGAGACATTTCAAAATTATATAAGAAAAGACATGGAATCAACAGCTATTTAAAAGAAGGTGAAGACAGTATGAATGTACTTAACATTAATGAACTGTACACTTAAAATGGTTAAGACAGCAAATTTTATGTTATCTGTATTTTTTAAAAAGATATTTTATTGTTTTTGACAGAGAGAGAGAGAGAGAGAGACAGAGACAGAGAGAGAAGGGGGAGGGCCCAGAGCAGTCTCCATAGTTGTATGTCATTAGTTTTGAACATAGTTTCATTCCACACAGGTGGGTGTGGGGTTGTGCAGGGTGGGAACCAGGCTGGGGGCCTAGCACATGGGAGGCACGCCCCAGGAGGGAGCCAAACAGGGGCCTCCCACATGGGAAGCTTGCCTCTGTGGGAACCGAACTGGGGGCCTCCCACGTGGGAAGCACACCCCAGTTCAGCATATGGGTCTGCATGGGTAGGGGCCAGAACTTGATCCTCGGATCCCGGGGCTGCAAGGCGAGCACTCAACCTGTTGAGCCATCCTGGCATCCCTGTTATCTGTATTTTAACACAATTCACAATTTAAAAAAAGAAGGTGAGGAAAAAAATTAAAAGTAGATCAACTTGCCAAACGGTAGAGATTCTCAGCCACAGTCTAATAAGGTGTTAGGGCTAGATGATGGGAAGAACAAGGTATAATAGAAAAGCCAAAACTTGTTCATTTGACCCTAATCAATCAATAGTTGAAACGGTACTACTTAGGTCTCAGTTAGATGGGTACCAACTTTGAACTTAAGGAATCAATTATAGGCTTAAACATAGTAATCTGGTAATAGTCTCCAGGCAGGATCCCCTATCTGCAGGTCAGGTTTCTTGTCTAGATGCTCCGGGAGCTTAAGAATATGGGCTCCAGAACTTGGTGGCCTGGGCTAGAATCCTAGCTCTGCAACTCCTGGCAATGTAATTTTGGGGAGTACTAACCTCCTATGCTTTAGTTTCCTCATCTACAAAATATAAATAATAACAGAACTACTTCATGGAGTTACTATGAGGATTAATAAGGTTACTTATGTTAAAGCGTTACTACTGCAAGCATGCTAAATCTCAGCTTGTTATTATTAACGTTTTTCTCATTTAAGATGAAGATGTTTTGCAAGTGATTACAGTTAAGAATAATTTATTTTAAACCATGTAACAATGTTCAAAACATTCTAATATGACTTTCTTAGGTTATAACATTTCTTAGTCACATTAAGAAGCAAGTTGAAAGCTTAGGAAAAGGCAAAGTAAACCTAATATAGCTTGTCTTAATTGACTCAATTAAAAGTGGAAAATATCAACATAATTCAATAGATTTTCCTTGGTGTCAATTACAAAAGACAAGGTAATGATTCTTATGACATAAAGGCAAGTGAAGCCTCAATTCACAAGGCATCAATGAGACAGAAACACTTGATCATTGCATTTGGTTTCTAATACTCACACTAGAGTTGGCGAAAATTGAATTTGAATTGGCTGCAGAATATCCTGCATTAGTCAAGTCATCATTGCTCTGCAAAGGTACAAATTCAACAGAGTGATTAACTGTAAAGAGGAAACAAAATTTGTATCTGTGATGTTGTAAGTATTACTTACAGATTTATTACTAGTTCCATGTAGAAAATAGTTCAATGCTTGTGGGTCTCTAGAAAACAACAACAAAAATAGGGAAAACAACAATAAATATATTACCTATATTTAAGATTCATTTTTTACTAGGGCAAAAAGAAAATACATATTAGCCTGAGTAAAGATTCCCCCTGCTTTAAAACAATTTTACTAGTAGTATTTTGCTTGTTTGTTTATTTATTTATTTAGTTCTGTTCTATTTCCTATTATCATTCATTTCTGCCTCTTGGGGTTTGTTAGAAAATAAATTTAATAAAGTATAAATAAAGCATCACCTATTTATGACCCATATCATATCCAAGGTCTCTTTATTTGTTAATCCATACTATATCTATAATGACTAATTTTTATTTTAAAAACACATCTGGCTTTAATATGCTTATTAAGTTATTCTAGTATAGCAAGCCACACACACTTGGTTTACCCTGAATTTGGAATGAGCATCTTACCCAATAAGATCAAGGAGACACGAGTCGTCATCATCATCCATGACAACTATAAGAAAAAGAATAAGAAAACATGCTTTCAGCAAAGCACATTAAAGCCAGCAGCACCCATGCAACATAAAAATGCACTATACAGTTTCCTTAGATAAACGTGCTTCAAGCGAGTTTCTCCTCTAATTGCTTATTATTAATAGAATTTAAATTTTTCTGTGGTCATTCAAGAAATGAAGTATTCATTTTAAATGTTTTTATTGAGTACTAATCTTTAATATACAAGCCAAAAAAGAAATCTGGACAAATCAAAGATAGCTGGCCACAACCCCTCATACGCAGAGTCCCCGAAGGGAAAATAAACCATGAACAGTAATTTCCTCAAAATGTATCACAAACTGGGGGATAAAGAAGATTTTTGTTTTAGAAAACAATCTCATGGATACAGAGGTCTTTGAATTTGGGGACTTGATATTTCCAAACGTGGTGAGTAATCTGGATTTCCTGCCACAGTTTAGTGATTTCTTTAGGAGCACAGAAAAACCGGTTCTCTCTACTTTTTGAGGCAGAAGCAGCACCATAGTGCCAGGCAGCACTACTCCACACTTTGCCCCAAAGGTCTTCCTTCTTCAGCAGCAACACTGCCAACTGCTCAATTACACTCTACATCCCAACACTGGAATCTTTAAAGTAGAAAAATCTCAACCAAAAATGCACCCCAGCTCCAGGCCCAAAGCTCCCTCTTTTCCCAGTCACCGGCGGCGCCAGGCTCAGCCAGCATAGCCAGCACAGTTACGCGCTCTGGCTCTGACAATAACAACTGTACACATTCCAAGAACAGTTCTCCCCCTTTCGCCTCCCTCTCCCGAGATCCGGTAAACTTACACTAGTGATCTGACACCTGGCAACACTGCTTCACACCCATTTCAAGCCACACATGGAATAATTTACATGACGGAATGCCAGGGCCAAGAGTTCTGGAGCAGTTGGAAAGGACAGTTGTGAATGGCAGTTGGACAGAGGAGTGAAATCCTGAAGAGATGCCCAGAAGAGGGACACGCCCGACGAGTGCAGAAGGGATCATTTCCAGTAAATGTTTTTTCTGGGTTAAAACTGCCATCTCCTTTGCAGTTCCTCCAAACTGCCCATCCTATCAGTCACAAGGCCAAACAAAGACAAAATCGACTCCTGCCAGAAACTTTCTTTCCTAAGGAAGGGTCTGAAAGGGGTAAGTACCACCCAATGTGGGACCTTCCCGTTGGTGGGCAAATTTGTTCAGTTGCTTAATGATCTTGGTGATTACAATCCATTGAGTAGAACTTCAGGGGAGAGGAGAGATGATGTGTGAGACGGAAGAAAGAGTGGAAAAAAGTGGATTAAAAAGTAACCCTGTGGCTAAAACTGTGAAAGGGACAGCTTGGCTACATGAAATTTGTTTTTAGGACTCAGATGTGGAGTTACTCAAGGGCATACTTGCATGACTGTACTAACATAATGACTTCTGAAGAGTGAAAATGGCCCAGGAAGGAAAGACAAAAAAACTGTCATTAAATGGATATAAAGACATCTGGGGGAAGCCGGGATGGCTCAGTGGGTTGGGTGCTTACTTTGCAGCACTGGGGACCGAGGATCGAATCCCGGCCCAGGCCCGTGCGGACCCATGTGCTGAACTGGGAGCTCCCCCAGTTCAGTTCTCTCTGTCTCTGTATCTCTCTCTCTCTCTCTCTCTCTCTCTCAAAATAAAATAAATAAATAAAATATACTTAAAAAAATAAAAAGACATCTGAGTGAAAGACTTACCCTAAATCCTAATACTTAATATGGTAGAACTGTATTAGCCAAAGCTCAGACATCTCCCAGACATCACAACTGTATAGACTAAACTGGGCAATTACAATGTATAATTAAGCCTATGAAGTGGATATTATTTCTTTACTTCAACATGACCATTTAAATGGAGTTTCACTGTATCTTTTGTAAATTTAGTCTCTGGAATGTTAATTAGTAAAAAATAGACTACAAAAAATAAAAAACCCAAACCCAGAACTTCACAACATGTGAACAGCTATCCTAGCTGGCTTCCCTCACTCCTTTACACCTGCAGCCAGCTCCTCTAGAGAACAAGGTGCCCCAGGACTAACAGACTGAGAAAGGAAGTCAGCAGCAGTCACTCCACACAGGTGTCACTGACTCTGGGACTTTCAGAGAACATTTGCTACAGCAAAGTTCAAACCAACAAGCTACTCCTTGAGCAGCCCAAATAAAAGAACAATTCACAACAGTGGATGGAATTAAAAGCCATTGTGCATGTTCCCTTACCAAATCAAAGGGGCTGCTCAAACACTTGACATGACAGAACACTCCTTGCGGATGTCCGCCTTCATCAGTAGCATCAATCCTACCTGATAGCCACTCCATTTGCTCCCCTTGGGTAGAACTCTGAGCTTTTATAGTTAGGGGTACCCTGAGAATTCTACTTTTTAAAGGACCACACTCTTTTCTGACTTTAAACAGTTTCAAATGAACAGAAGTGACTCATCCCTCTTCAGCAGTCCATTTCTTTAGGAAGACATGTGGCTCACCAAAGTAAATTTACCAAGGCAAAGTTGTACAAACTGATGATGATTCTAAACTGGGAAGACAACCTGAAGACCAGATACTGACGATTGAAAAGGGAAGAGTTCAGTTTTCTTTGGAAAGGTTCTCCTTTTACTTCTGGACTCTTGTTAAGGTTCTTTTCTCATTGAAGTTAACAAACCTGAAATCACTAGGTGGCCCTCTGGCAACAGGTGAATTTTATAAGGCTATGAAATAGGAGTCCCCCTCTAAGGGGAAATCCCTAGATCAGTAGTTAAAAATGACTTATTGGCCTGACCCACTTGAGAAAGACATTCTCTGCAGTAACAGCAGCTTACAATAGTGGGGTCTGTATTGAAGGGAAGAGCTTACAGAATCCTGACAGGCAGGCACCCCAAGAATTCACAAATCACTGCCCCAGAACCCAAGCTACCACTCTTAAAAAATTAAAATATTTAAAATGGTTCTAAACTGAGTCAACAAACACCGTGGATAATACTTTTAATCAAGAGAACAGTGTAAAAGTGACATTTCAAATCAGTGAGAAAAAGATGTCAGCCATATGGAGAAAAGATGGGGAGCTTATAGCTCATGTCTTACACAAAAATAAATCCCAGATGAGTATGAGTTAAATGGATGGCAGTGGGGGAGAAGAACCTTAAAGTACTAGAATAACACAATGGGAGAAATTGTTTTTATGCAGGATGGGGGAAGTCTAGGTATGTGACAAGATAAGTTATAAAAGACTGACAAACTTGATAACATAAAATTAAAAAATTGTGCATGATAAAAGAAAAATTCAGGGGATGCCAGGATAGCTCAGCAGCTGACTGTTTGCCATACAGTTGACTTCAGGCCCTGGCCTGTGCAAACCCATGTGCTGAGCTGTGGCATAACTGGTAACTGCAGAGATGGCACGGCAGCAAAGGTTGTTGCCTCCCATGTGGGACGCCCCTGGCCCAGTTCCTGCCACATGTAGCCACACCCCCACCTGTGTGGAATGAAATCATGTCACAACTAATGATGTACAACTGTGGAGACTGCTCTGGGCCTTCTGCCCTCCCCCTTCTGTCTCACTCTCTCTCTCACCTTCTCTCAAAACAATAAATCTGAAAAAAAAAGGAAAAAGGAAAATCCATAAACAGACTCAAAGACTAAAAAACCCCAAATGATGTAAGTAGGAGAAATACTTCCAACTCATAACACAAAGGGCTCTTCTCCCCGTGATACCTAAAGAGCTGCTTTATAAAATAAAGAAAAAATTCAGCTATCTTGCAGAAAATCAAAGGGTATGAATGATCAATTAATAAAAAAATAAAAAGACAAGTAGCCCCTAAACATATAAAAATAATAACTTCACTTAGAATAAGAGAAATACACAGTAGTCTTCTCTTAGCCACGGTTTTGTTTCACTTTCCAGTTTCAGTTGCCTGAGATCAACTTTGGTTTGAAAATATTAAATGGAAAATTCCAGAAGTAAACAATTCTGAAGTTTTAAATTACATACTGTTCTGAGTAGCATAATGCAATCTCTCCTTGTCCCATTCCATACCCCCGTGGACGTAAGTCATCCTTTAGTCCAGATCTCCACATTGTCTACGATACCTGCCTGCTAGTGGCTTAGATGTTTCAGTGATCAGATGGATTGCCATGATATTAGGATTGCTTGTATGGCCCCAAAGCACAAGAGTAGTGATGCTGGAAATCTGAATATGCCAAAAAGAAGCCATAAAGTGCATGATGTATAGGGAAAAAACAGTATATATAGGGTTAGGCATCCATGGAGGGGTCTTGAAACATATCCCCTGTGGATAAGGGGCAACTATTGCAACTTAAAATTACTATGAGATATGAAATACTATTTCCGGTCAAAAGGCAAAGACAAAATTTGATTAAGAACTACACTTTTCAAGAAGTAGGGAAACAGGAAGTTTTTATACCTTGACAGTGAGAGTATAAACTCATATCATCTTGAGAGGGAAAGTTAGCAATATCTTTTAAATTCATAAGTGCAAAAATCATTTTACCTGGCAAATGATATGTATACGAATATAAGGATAGCCAATGCAGCATTACTGGCTTTAGCAGAGTATAAAAACCTAGAGATGCTGGGATAGCTCACTGGTTGAACACTTGCCTCACAATAGCAAGATCAGGGGTTCATTTTCTGGTCCTGGCCCCATGCAAACCCATAGGCTGAACTGTGTGCAACTGGTAACCACCAGGATGGCTTAGTGGTAAAGGTTATTACCTCCCATTTGGGAGGCCCCCTGGTTTGGTTCCCGCCCCGTGTGGCCCCACATCCACCTGTGTGGAATGAAACCATGTCACAACTAATGGTGAACAACAATGGAGACTACTCTGGGCCCTCCCCCCTTTTCTCTTTCTCTCTCTCCCTCCCCGCTTCTCTCAAAACAATAAAATAAATCTTTAAAATGGAGTGATTAAAATATTCAGCAGGTCCAGGGATTGAGTCCCAGTCTTGGCCCCAGCCTGTGCGAACCCATATGCTGAACTGGGATGCGCTTCCCATGCAGGAGACCCCCGGTTCACAGGGGCATGCTTCCCATGCAGGAGGCCCCTGGCCCGGTTCCCAACCTGAGCTGCCCCACATCCACCTGTGTAGAATGAAATTATGCTGAAAACTAATGATATATGGCTGTGGAGATTGTTCTGGGTTTTCTCCCTTCTCTTTGTCTCTGTCTGTAAAACAATAAAAATAAATCTTAAAAAAACAACAATCCCTCCCCCCCCCAACTGTACACTTTTTAAGAGGGTAAATTTTATGTTATGTAAATTACATCTCAATTTAAATTAAAAAAAAAAGATATATTTTACTGATTTTGACAGAGACAGAGAAAGACAGAAAGAAGAGGGAGGGACCAGAGCAGTCTCCATAGTTACATGTCATCAGTTTTCAACATGGTTTTGTTCCACATAGTTGGGTGAGGGCCACACAGGGCAGGAACTGGGCTGGGGGCCTCTTGCATGGGAAGCACACCCTAGTTCAGCATATAGGTCCCCACAGCCCAGGGCTGGGATTTGATCCTTGGATCCTGGGGCTGCAAAGTGAGTGTTCAACTGGCTGAGCTATCCCAGCATCCCCTAAAATATTTTTTAAAAACACCAGATGTCCATAATGAGAGACTTGTTAAACGAATCATGATTCACTCACCTAGTGGAATACTACACAGCCATTAAAAATAAAGAGGCTTGAAAAGATACATGGTTATGAAAAAAGAAAGGTACAGTACACTATGTACATTATACACTCAAATGGGAGGGTTCAGAGAATATATACACATGCTTATTAATGTTCAGATCCTGAAATGAAACACAAATAATCAGTAATACTAGCAGCTTCTTAGAGGGAAATGGTGGCTGGGAACAGAGGTAAGTATACCCTTCACTTATATGTCCTTTTGGACCTTTAGAATGTTGTAAAACAAACTTGTCCAATCCGTGGCCTGCAGCCTGCATGCGGCCCAGGATGGCTTTGAACACGGCCCAACACAAATTCATAAACTTTCTTAAAACAGTATGAGATTTTTTTTGTGATTATTTTTTTATTTTTAATATTTATTTATTTATTGGTTTTTTTTGACAGAGAGAGAGAGAGATAGAGACAGAGAGAGAACTGAACTGGGGGAGCTCCCAGTTCAGCATATGGTTCCGCATGGGACGGGGCCGGGATTCGATCCTCGGTCCCCGGCGCTGCAAAGTGAGTGCTTAACCCACTGAGCCATCCCGGCTTCCCAATTATTTTTATTTTTTTTAAGCTTATCAGCTATTGTTAGTGTTAGTATATTTTATGTGTGGCCTAAGACAATTCTTCTTCCAGTGTGGCCCAGAGAAGCCAAAAGATTGGAAACATACATGTAAGGCTTTTTTTTTTTAAGATTTATTTATTGTTTTTGACAGAGAGAGAGATACAGCGACAGAGACAGAGAGAAGGGGAAGGGCCCAGAACAGTCTCCATAGCTGCACATCATTGGTTTTTCCACATAGTTTCATTCCACAGGTGGGCACAGGGCTGCACAGGGCAGGAACTGGGCCGGGGTCTCACCCCAGTGAGAACTGAACTGGGGGCACTCCCCAATTCAGCATATGGGTCCACACGGGCCGGGGCCAGGATTCGATCCTCGGTCCCCGGGGCTGCAAAGTGAGCGCCTAACCCACTGAGCCATCCCGGCTTCCCCGTAAGGCTTATTTAAAAAAATAAATACAATTAATAAAATGAAAGAGAGAGAGGGGAGACCCTTGAAACACAAGAACTATAGTCATGGTCATGTGAGGCGAGCATACCAGGTATCAAATACAGCAGACCCTTAAAAAAATGGGGGTTAGGGGCACCAATCCTCCCCTAGCTGTCAAATATCTAAATGTAACTTTTGGCTCCCTCAAAGCTGAATTATAATTGTCCCTCAGTATCCATGGGGGGTCGGTTCCAGGAGCCTCATGGATACCAAAATGAAAGGATGCCCAAGTCCCTTATATAAAATGGTGCAGAATAATGCTGTCGGCCACCCGCATCCATGGATTCCCAACTGCAAATTAAAACTACTGTTCCAATTCATAGTTGGTTCAATCTGTGGATGTAAAACCTAGGAATACAGAGGTCTGACTGTATAGTTTATTGAAAAAAATCCATGTGTATATAAGAGGGCCTGTGCATTTCAAACACATGTTGTTCAAGAGTCAACTGGATTTAGAAAATTTGAGTCTAGTGGCCTCAAGAATAAGCTACATCACCTATCTTGAAAGAAATACCTTAAACAGTTTGATTTTCATTAAAATCACAGAAAGATCTCAGACCTTCAATGCAGAAATACAAAATGACAGGCTATTTGTTTGTTTGTTTTCGACAGAGAGAAGGCGAAGAGCTCAGAGCAGGCTCCATAGTTGTACATTAATTTTTTATATAGTTTTGTTCCACAGGTGGGCATGGGACTGCGCAGGGCAGGAACCAGGACTAGAGCCTCCTGAATGGGAGGCAAGCCCCCGCGAGCTGGGGGCCTCCTACATGGGAAGCATGCCTGGAAACTCACCCTGGAGAGAACCAAACTGGGGGCACACCCAGCCCAGCATTTGGGTCGGTATGGGTCAGGGCCAGGATTTGATCCTTGGGCCCTGGGGCTGCAAGACAAGCACTCAACCAGCTGAGCCATCCCAGCATCCCCAGTGACGGGCTTCTTAATATTTTTTTCACAGGGGTAAATAATCTGAGCTCTCATATCAAGAACAGGTTTCAAAAACAGGTTAGGAAAGTTAGCGAAGCAAATCAAGTCCACCTACTCAAGATATTAAAAGCTGGGAAAGCCGGGACGGCTCAGCGGGTTGAGCGCTCGCTTTGAGGCCCCGGGGACCGAGGATCGAATCCCGGCTCCGGCCCAGGCGGACCCACATGCTGAACTGGGGAGTTCCCACAGTTCGGTTCTCTAACTGTCTCTGTCTCTATCTCTCTCTCTTTCTGTCAAAAGTAAAATAAAAATAAATATGCACTGAAGATAAAATAATTACTCTATAAATATAAAAAGATATAAAAAAAAAATACTTAAAAGCTTGTGGCGGTGGAAGAAAACTTTTAAAGTCATAGCACAGGATTTCAAATTCTTCACAAACTGAAATTTGGCATGTGATTGCTATAACAAATGTTTTTGTTCTCTCTTTTATATGTGTTCCTATTTTTCTTTTTCTTCTTCCAAGAATACAGCCTAGTGAAAATGTTCACTAATAAGCTAAAACTTTAAAAGATACCAAGAATCAACAGGCTATCAACATAGGAAAAACTACTGACATTTGTTTTATTGTATTAATTTAGTATACCATAAGTATATGCCATAATCTCCCAATCATTTATAAACAAATTTACCTCTAAAAGATGCTGAGGTTGTCACTGATATTGTAACAACTATGTGTAGTGCCAGGTGGGTACTAGACTAATAGGGGGATAACTTCATAAGTTATATAAATGTCTAACCATTACGCTGTACACCTGAAACTGATATAAAATAATATAGAATGTCAACTGTAATTGAAAAAGAAATGCTGAAGTTATGTCACATAGGTACTAGACTAATCAGGATGATCACTTGCATTCCTTTACGTAAATTCAGATTTTCCTGATATCATTCTTTTTCTCCTGAAGGAGTTCCTTTAATATTTCTGTAGTACAGATGTACTGGTGATGAATTCTCTCTGCTTTTGTATGTTTTTTAAAAGTGTTTATTTAACCTTTTTTAAAAAAGTAAACAACAGTGATTTATGTCTTATAACTTTAAGAGTCTCGGACTTCATTTTTGAAATTTATTTTCCCTGGACATACAGTTCTAGATTTGAGTTTTTTCTTTCAGTTCTTTAAAGATATTACTACAATTCTTCTTTCTTGCATTATTTCCAAAGAAAAGTATACTATTGAGCATATTTTTGTCCATTTGTACATAATCGGTTTTTCCTCCCACCCTGGGGGCTTTAAAGGATTTTCTTTTTTAAAAGATTTATTTTATTGTTTTTGACAGAGAGAAATAGAGACAGAGAGAAGGGGCAGGGCCCACAGCAGTCTCCATAGTTGTACATCATCAGTTTTTTGTTTTTTTTTAAGATTTATTTTTATTGTTTTTGATAGAGAGAAAGAGAGAGAGAGAGAGATACAGAGACAGAGAAAAGGGGAGGGCCCTGAACAGTCTCCAAGGTTGTACATCATTGGTTTTTCCACATAGTTTCATTCCACAGGTGGGCGTGGGGCTGCACAGGGCAGGAACTGGGCTCTGGGTTGTCATCCCGGTGAGAACCGAACTGGGGACACTCCCCAGTGCAGCATATGGGTCCACACAGGCCGGGGCCGGGATTCGATCCTCGGTCCCTGGAGGCTGCAAAGTGAGCGATTAACCCACTGAGCCATCCTGGCTTCCCCCATCATCAGTTTTTGATATGGTTTTGTTCCACGCAGGTCAGTGGGGGCGCCTTGCAGGGCAGAAGCTGGCCTGGGGGCCTCCTGCATGGGAGGTATGCCCCCTCGAACCAGGGGCCGGACCAGGGGAGCGAGAACCAAACTGGGGGCCTCTGAATGGGAAGATCACCTCAGTTCAGCATATGGGTCCACACAGGCTGGGGCTGGGATTCGATCCTCAGTCCCTGGGGCTGCAAAGCAAGCACTTAACCCGCTGAGCCATCCCACCTTCCCCAGTCTATAGATATTTTTGCACTTTGTCTAGGACACAATTGAGTTTCTTACAGTTTGATTCTCTTGAGGCTTACTTTCAAGCTTTGTCAATATTTAGCCTAAGGCTAATTTTACCCTATACCGAGGCAATGTCTTTTTGAGTACTTAAAGTCCCATGAATGACAAGGATTACTGTACTCTTGCAGGTAGGAACACAAACTATTTTCTGCCCTGTATGAGCTACAAGTTTTCTTTCCTCTAAATCCTCTCAAGTGGTTCTTTGCCTTGATTTGGGTGGTTTCCCCACACAAGTACGGATTAGTTATCAGTTGAAGACTCAAGGGAGACACGTTGCAGATCTCCAGGGTTTTCACTCTATGCAGCTTTCTCCTCTCTGGTACTCTGTCCTAGGAGTTTTAGCCACTTTCACCTCCCAGCTACATTAGCTCAACTCAGGAAGATTACCAGACTTAATGTGAATTTTCTTTTTCTGTACTATGGTTGGAAACTTCCTCAGGACAGTAAGCTGGGACAATTATAGGGCTCATCTTATTTTCTTTCCATTTCTCAGGAGTCAGTGTCCAGTGCTGTCTGATGCCCACCATTTAAAAATCTTTGCTTGGGGAAGCCAGGATGGCTCAGTGGGTTGAGCGCTCACTTTGCAGTGCTGGGGACCAGGGATCGAATCCCGGCCCCGGCCCGTGCGGAGCCATGTGCTGAGCTGGGAGTTCTCCCAGTTCAGTTCTCTCTCTGCCTCTGTATCTCTCTCTCTCTCTCTGTGTCAAAAATAAATAAATAAATAAATAATAGATACTCTTTAAAAAAAAAAATAAAAAAAAAATCTTTGCTTGTGGAAGCCAGGATGGCTCAGCCGGTTGAGCGCTCACTGGGGTCCGAGGATCGAGTCCCAGCCCCAGCCATTCGAACCCATGTGCTGAACTGGGATGTGTTTCTCATATGGGAGGCCCCTGATTTCGTCCCCAGCTCAAGGAGGCCTGCCTCCCATGCCACACAGGGTGGGAACTGAACTGGGGGCCTCCCGCACAGGAGGTGAGAACCTTTGCTGCCATCCTGGCAGTTACCAGTTTTGCCACAGCTCAGCATATGGGTTTGCATGGGCTGGGGAAAGGATTCAATCCCCAGACCTTGTGATTACAAGGCAAATGCTCAACCTGTTGAGCTATCCTCGCATCCCCTGTTTGAACAGTTTAATCTCATGCTGTCTTTTATTTTCTACCCTAAAGAATATCTTAGGTGAGGAAACTGGGATGGCTAAGTGGATTAAACGCTCGCTTTGCAGCCCCAGAGACCGAGGATTGAATCCCTGTCCTGGCCCATGTGGACCCACATGCTGAACTGGGGTGTGCCCCCAGTTCAGTTCTTGCGGGACCTATGTGGGAGGTTCCTGGCCCAGTTCCTGCCCTGTGCAGCCCCGCACCCACCTGTGGAGTGAAACTATATGGAAAACTAATGCTGTCAACTATGGAGATTGCTCTGGGCCCTCCCCCTTCTCTGTCTCTGTCAAAAAACAATAAAAATAAATCTTTTAAAAAAAGAATATCTTAGGAAATGGGGAAAGCTGCTTCTTTAATTCCTATCTTTAATAAAGTGGTTCAGTGGGTGAAAAAAATATTCATTATTCATTAACAAACATTTGGCACATACTATGTGAAGGATTGGGTATATCAAATGAATATGACATAAAATGTAATAATAAATGTAAATACCACCAACATTTTTGCAGGACTGTAAAAGCAAGGCTGAAAAGTGAATTATTATTATTATTTTTTGTTTTTGTTTTTGACAGAGAGAGAGAGCGAGAGAGAGAGACAGAGACAGAGAGATAACTGAACTGGGGGAACTCCCCAGTTTAGCATATGGGTCTGCATGGGCCAGGGCTGGGATTCGATCCTTGGTCCCCGGCGCTGCAAAGTGAGCACTTAACCCACTGAGCCATCCCGGCTTCCCCTGAAAAGTGAATTATTAATCAAACAATTTTGGGGGAAGCCAGGATGGCTCAGCAGGTTAAGCACTTGCTTTGCAGCCCTGGGGACCGAGGACTGAATGCTGGCCCTGGTCTGTGCAGACCCATACGCTGAACTGAGGTGTGCTTCCTGTGTGGGAGGTCCCTAATTAGTTCTTGCCCCCCAGTTTGGCCCCTGGCTCGTGGGGAGCATGCCTCCTATGTGGGAGGCCCTGAGCCCAGTTCCTGCCCTGTGTGGCCCCCGCCCACCTGTGTGGAACCAAACCATGTTGAAAACTGATGATATACAACTACGGAGATTGATCTGGGCCCTCCCCCTTCTCTCTGTTTCTCTATTTCTCTGTCTCTGTCAAACCCCCTCTCCACACAAATCTTTAAAATAAAAAATTTCCAATGAGTGTAATGATAAAAAAGTTATGCCATAAAATAGCCATTTACCCAGGGCAAGTAACTATTTATGTCAATTAGGAAATAAAATCTTCTTTTACTATATAGCAAATATGAGTTGCTAAATGTTGTAATTGCAAGACTGTGTGAAACCTTCTGGCATGGTTCTTGATTTTATGGAACTCACTTCCTTTTGGAAGTGAGATGTACAACAATTTATTGCAGTATAATGTGAGAAGTGCTAGAGTTTCTGGCAAGGGTTCCCAAGCCGGGCTTTTGTGTGAAATAAGGACAATTTACTAGAAGAAAATATGACTGTATTTTCACAATTATACCCATGTGCAATAAAAAGAAGCTGTCAAACTCAACATGATGGGTTTTTTTCAGTTATTGTTCAACCAAACACTTCTTTATCTATTTTGTCACCAGACAGAGCCTTCTATTAATAGAAGCAAGGAAGAGAGGGTGAAAAAGACTAAGAAACATTACTGGTAGGAGGAGAAAAATTCAGGAATTAAAAAAATCCCTCAGTCAGAGAAGACGACCATTAATGTAGGCAGCATCACACCTTGGTTAATTCATGAAATGCAGAATCTGAAGGCCTTTATGCTGCTTTAATTTCTACTTGGAATGAGGGGGGACAGGGATAAACGCATGATATAAAGCAATCCAGCAGGCTAAAGAATGTGCTGTAACATGGGGAGGGGGATCCACTTCAGGGAGCTGGGGAGAAGTCTGGCAAGGCTTTAAAGAGGCCAGGGACACCTGGGGGAGAACACTGAATTTGGAAGTCAGAGGGCTCATTATGAATACTGACATTAACTAATCCTATGATTACTGACAAGCTCCAGTATCTCAGGACTCATTTTCCTATCCCTAAATAAAATGAGTAGCCATGTCAGTGATCTTTAACCTTTGTTCCCTGGGGACCTAAGATTTTCCAAGATGTACAAAATATGCCTTGAAGTCCTAAAAGTTGGTGGTGGCGGCATTCTGACACTCTCACATCTTCCCTACAACTGAGTGACTCAACCCTCATTGAACTGGGAGAAAAGTTTGAAAACCATTTAATTTATCCAACTCCCAGAACTCAATGGTTTGTTGTGTGATATGGAAGGACTGACTATCAATGGTGGCCAATCTGAAAATGAAAACACAAGGTGCCACAGAAATCAAGACATTTATAATTATTTTAGCAAGCAAGAGAATACAGTAGTCCTCCCTTATTCAGTTTCATTTCCCAAGGTTTCAGTTATCCATGGTCAACCTGGGTCTAAAAATATGAAATGAAAAATTCCAGAAATAAACAATTCATAAGTTTTAAATTGTGTGCAGTTCTAAGTATCATGATGAACTCTCATGCTGTTCTGTTCCGTCTGATCCATGACGTGACTCATCCCTTTGTTCAGTGTATCTACATGGTATACACACTATTCCCCATGAGTCATTTACTAGCCATCTTTGTTATCAGACTGTCTCAGTATCGCAGTTCTTGTGTTAGTAACCCTTATTCGACTTAACAGTGGTCCCAAAGCACAAGAGTAGTAAGGCTGGAAGTTTGGATATGTTAAAGAGAAGCTGTGAAGTGTACATTTGTATAGGGAAAAACAAAGTATATATAGGGTTCAGTATTATCCATGGTTTCAGGCATCTACTTGGGCTGGAACACCTGTCCCTCAGAAAAGGGAGGACTCATGTAGTGATAAACATTGTTTGATAAATATATCAAACTTCTTTAAGATAAATTCCAACACAGTGTTGAAGATCTTAAGTTTACTGACTATGGAACCATTAACTATACAGATCAGTGTTTTTCAAGTCATCCAGAAATATACACACTGAAATTTCTCAGGGCTCATAAAATCTCTGCTTAACATGTTTGCTAAAGGCCTCTCAAAATCTGAGAATTTAGTGACAGAAGACCTATGTACCTGTTGTCTAACTGATGTAAAGATGGTCCTGGGGAAAACATGTCCAGGCCTTCCTTCTTTATCCTCCTTCAATCTCAACTGCCAATTTTGTGCCAGGCTAGGTAGAGCGGTGGGTCTCAGGTCTAAACAAGAGTCCAAAAGAGACTGTGGTTGAGTTCCACAAGTCTTTGCTGAATCTAGATTCTGGCCCAAGATGGTTCAAGAAATATAATACTAAACTCTGAAATGAACAAAGGCCTAAGGCACCTGCAGATGCAGTGAACTGCCCATTTACTCACTGCCCACCTAATAGTGGGAAGAAGTTGCAGGTATTAACTATGGCTCTGCTATAGTGAACTGAAAGACTGACTTCAAATATAAATGTTACTAATATACTATTATCTAGAAATTAACAGTATAAGACAATATTATACATTGCTACCTCAAAAGTAGACATCTTATATTCATCTTCATTTCCCCAGCAAATAGCACATAAGTAGGTACAATAAATACTAAATAAATATCCAGGATTTAAACAGGGCAGCTGAATTGTATGCAAAGACTGTTTCCAAAGATCTTGTATAAAAAAACACACACAATTTTTAATTAATCTTGACAAAGAAAGTTACAATTTCCAGGAAGCCAATGGCTCAGCAGGTTAAGCACTTGCTCTGCAGACCCATATGCTAAACTGGGGTGTGTTTCCCATGTGAGAAGCCCCCAGTTTGGTCTGGTCCACCCCCGTCAATTAGGCCCTCAGCGTGAGGGGGCGTGCCTCCCATGTGGGAGGCCCCCAGCCCAGTTACTGCCCTGCACGACCCCTGCCCACCTGTGTGGAAACTATGTTGAAAACTGATGACATACAACTATGGAGACTGCTCTGGCCTTCCCCCTTCTCTCTGTCTCTTTCAAAAATAAAATAAATCTTAAAAAATTTTCTTATAAAGTTACAATTTCCTAGAGTACACCAGCACTGAATTTTTGCAATACCTGATGATTTATAAATATATTACATTCTGTTAATTACATTTTTTATTTTTATTTTTTTAAAGATTTATTCTATTGTTTTTGACAGAGACAGAGAGACAGAGAGAAGAGGAAGGCCCAAAACAGTCTCTGCAGTTGCACATCATTGTTTTTTCCACATAGTTTCATTCCACAGGTAGACACTGGGCTGCACAGGGCAGGAACTGGGCCAGGGTCTCACCCTGGTGAGAACCGAACTGGGGGCACTCCCCAGTTCAGCATATGGGTCTGCACAGGTCGGGGTTGGGATTCGATCCTCCGTCCCTGGGGCTGCAAAGTGAGCGCTCAACCCACTGAGCCATCCCAGCTTCCCCACATTTTTTAGATATAATAGTGAAATTGGGATTATATTTTTAAAAAGAACCTGTATCTTTTAGCTATCCATTCTGAAATATGTATAAATGAACTAACATGATGTCTAGGATCTGCTTCAAAATAATATAAACTGGAGTTGGTTATTAAAAACATGGTACCCTATCTCCCCACTACCCATTCCAGAGAAGCTGATTCACCAGGAATCTGGGGATACTGTGGGGTTTTCTCCCTGACCCCCTAAGGCTGGTCACTCTATTCCCCCATGTTAGAGTTGTACACACTAGGGAAAACTGCAGGCAAACTGGTGAATCTGTTCCCAACTATAGTCAGGTGGAATCTGCAAACATGGGCCTCTGGTTGGCTCAGAGACACAAAGTGAGGTTGCCAGTTCTCCACACTGTTTCTTGGTAAACTGACTGAAGGAAAATGCTGCAGGTGAAATGTTATTTGGGAATGCATCACTCTGACCATTAGTTCCCAAGCAGTGGTTGCCCTTCAGAGGTAGTCAAAAAATAATCAGTAACAATATTTAACCAGTCTCTTTCCACTCCTACCCATCAAGTAATTCCTTTTTTCTCTCTTCCCCTCTTTACTATATTTACATCAGAATGCCAGTTCCACTAGGGCAGAGGTTTCTATTCACTGATGAAACTCAGCACCCAGAATAACACCAGGACCTTACACAGCAGGACCTTAGTGAAGTCCCCTCCTCCAGTTGTATTGAGATATAATTGACAGATAATATAGTATTTAAGAGGTGTAATGTGATGATTTGATATGCTAGAAGGCATACATTGTGAAATAATTACCACAATAAGGTGAGTTAACACATCCATCACCTCACATAGTTACCTCTTTATATGTGTGGTGAGAACATTTTAAATCTCCTCTCAACAAATTTTTTTTAAAGATATATTTTATTGTTTTTGACAGAGACAGAGACAGACAGAGACAGAGAGAGACAGGGAGAAGGGGGAGGGCCCGGAGCAGTCTACATAGTTGTACATCATCAGTTTTCAACATGGTTTCATTCCACACAGGTGGGCAGGGGCGGTGCAGGGCGGGAACTGGGCTGGGGGCCTCCTACATGGGAGGCACGCCCCCTTGAACCAGGGGATGAACATGCGGGTGGGGGTGGGGTGAGAACCAAACCAGGGGCCTTCCACATGGGAAGCACCCCTCAGTTCAGCATATGGGTCCACACGGGCCAGGGCCAGGATTTGATCCTCAGTCCCCGGGGCTGCAAAGTGAGTGCTTAACCCGCTGAGCCATCCTGGCTTCCCCCCAAATTTTAAGTATATAAAAGACAGTATTGTTAACTATATGAGAACTGTCTGGAAAAATAATCCAGTCCTTGTCAATATAATGAGAATGGTTACCTGCAGGTGCCTCAGGCCTTTGTTCATTTCAGAGTTTAGTATAATATTTCTTGAACCATCTTGGGCCAGAATCTAGATTCAGCAAAGACTTGTGGAACTCAATCACAGTCTCTTTTGGACTCTTGTTTAGACCTGAGACCCACCGCTCTACTTAGACTGGCACAAAATTGGCAGTTGAAATTGAAGGATAAAGAAGGAAGGCCTGGACATGTTTTCCCCAGGACCATCTTTACATCAGTTAGACAGTATTGTTAACTATATGAGAACTGTCTGGAAAAATAATCCAGTCCTTGTCAATATAATGAGAATGGTTACATGACTGGATACTTTCTGAATAGCCCTTGTAATCACCTTGTTATACAACAGAACCAGAACTTACTCATTTTCTGAAAGTTTGTACCTTTTGGCCAACATCTCCCTACTTTCCTCACCCACCCTACAGCCCCTGGCAACTAACAATCTACTGTTTCTACAGGCTTGACTTTCTTAGATTCCACTTATAAGTGAGATATAGTATTTGTCTATCTTTGTCTTACTTCTTTCACTTAGCTTATGCTTATGCCCTCAAGTTTCATCCATGTTGTCACAAATGGCCAGATTTCCTTCTTTATGGATGAATAATATTCCATTGTGTGTGTGTATCCCAATGTGTCTGTTCATCCACTGACACTTAGTGGTTTCCATATCTTGTTGACTGTGAATAATGCTGCTATGAACATGGGAGTGCATCTATCTCTTTTAGATAGCGACTTCATTTCCTTCAGCTATAGCTCTAGAAGAGGGATTGCTAGAGCATATGGCAGCTCTATCCTTAACCTCCTGAGGAATTTCCAGACTGTTTTCCATAGTGGCGGCAACAATTTACATTCCCACGAACAGTGCACTAGGGCTATTTTCTGTCCTCATCTTCACCAACACTTGTTCACTTGTCTTTTTGTCTAACAGGTATGAGGTGATATCTCATTGTGGTCAATGAACATTAAAAAAAATGAACCTATTTCCCTTTCCAGTATGCTCACCATAAGATGACAAAACCTGTGACAGAATCATGCCCACCAGGGAAAGGGTGCTCATTCCCTGTCCTTGAAACCTCCTTCAGTTTCCCAAGAAAGCCTACTTATTTTGGAGACTAGGTCACTCCTACAGGAGAACAATCTAAAGTGGATAATAAAGAATTATATTTAAACACAGAATGTACAATGAGCTAAAGTTATGTCACACTTTTCCCCTATGCTCTAATCAAACTGCCACTCTCCTAGCCCCCAAACACAACACACGCTTTCCTAGCATCTGCCCTTGTCCAGGTGACAATTTCTTTATCTGAAATGCTCTTCTTCCTCTTTCACATATACTGAAATTCCATCCATTACTCAAAGCTGTGCTTGAATCTACCTCTGTGAATCCTTGGACAACCCTGGACTGTCTTTAGGATTCCCTTACCCAATATTCTAAAAGCAACAACCATGTCTTTAGACAGTGATCAGACACTGCTCTGTATGAGTATCTTCATTATGCATATCTTCTGTTCCCAACCAAAGCAGAGTCCAAATTTAAATTAAAATAGTATAAAGTGCTATGAGTGCTTATGAGAGCGCAATTAATTCTCCCAACTCAAAGCCAAGCAACATTTTTTATAAGTTCTTTTTTTACTGTTTTTGACAGAGACAAAGAGAGACAGACAGAAGGGGGAGGGCCCAGAGCAGTCTCCATAGTTGTACGTCATCAGCTTTCTACATGGTTTTGTTCTATACAGGTGGGTGGGGGCTGTGCAGGGCGGTAACTGGATTGGGGATCTCCCGCATGGGAGGCACGCCCCAGTTTAGCATATAGGTCCGCACAGGCCGGGGTTGGGATTCGATCCTTGGTCCCGGGGATGCAGAGTGAGCACTCAACCCGCTAAACCATTCCAGCTTCCCCAATATACCGGTATGTGTTTTACTCAACTGAATTGCTTTCATAAGATTTTAGTCTAAAAGACTAACTTTGGGATGCCAGGATAGCTCAGCAGGTTGAGTGTTTGCCTTGCAACCATGATGTCTGGGGGTCAAGACCTGGCCTTGGCCCGTGCAAACACATATGCTAAATTGTAGTGTAACTGGTAATCACTAGGATGGTGGCAAAGGTTCTCACCTTCCATGCAGGAGGTCCCCAGTTCAGTTCCCACCCCACACAGATCGGCATCCCACATCCACCTGTGTGGAATGAAACTATGTCACAAGTAACGAATATACAACTATGGAGACTGCTTTGGGCCCTCCCCCGACCCCCTCTCACCTCTTAAACAATAAAATAAATCTTAACATAAAAATAAAAGACTAACTTTTCTAGAGGTGATGTTAGTTCCTTATTGTTTAGTTTCCAAGAATATGCAGCTTGGCTACAATTGAGCACTTTTTCACAGTCATAAAGCACCGATGTGGGACGCAGGGTCTGGCTGTCCATCTTCCAGGACACGTAGGCTTGCACTGGGCCCAGTGCATCTCCTAGGTGAGCTGGCTGTGTAGAAAGCTCTGACAAGTCAACTTATTCCCTGTCTCTGCTCCAGATCAGATGGTTCAACCCTCTAAGGCCTTGAAAATGTCATTTTTTAAGATCCATAGGACAAAAGATTGTATATCCCTCCACGATAACCCATTTAATATTTAATAAACCTCCTTAAAATATTTTATGTACTGAATATAAATATAAAATAGTTCCTTGGAGTCCCCAAATCTCTAGCCCAATAATTTATTATGTCAACAGTCGTGTTCATTTAAAGACTTAGAAATAAAAATCTAAGTTGAAGAGTTCTGGCAAAGCCCTGTATGGCAGCAGCACTAGACCTTACAGGAAAAAAGAAATAACTCCAGAAGACAGAAAAGAACAGATGCCTGGTCAAAATGTTTTTATAATTTTTTTACTGTGTTTTATAAAAGACTGAACATTTTAATGAATACGGAAAACAGCACACAGGATATAGCTGAGAAATGATAAAGTGCTGTTATCCTGATTGCTACCGAGTAAAATTAAACTGAAACTCTCTGTGATAACTGACAATACTTCAGCGTATAGAAGAAAGATGAGTTGTTTTTCTTCAGTTACACTACTAAATTACAATTAAAGAATTCTTGGGTTTCAAAATAAAAGGTGAATTTTTGTTTTAATCATTGATTGTCACAACTACTCTCTTCTACTAAAAATAATCAGTCCTTTATAGAATCAGTACCCATGACAGACTCATTTAGCAAAAGAAAGCAATGCTAACATGAAATTAATCACTCATATTATCAACCAAACACATTAATAAAAAATGTTAAGAATAGGAATTAAAAACTAGAAGAATCCAGGGATGCTGGATGGCTCAGCAGGTTGAGCACTTGCCTTGCAACTATGAGGTGCCAGGATCAAATCCTGGCGCTGGTCCGTGCAAACCCTTGTGCTAAACTGCAGCGCAACTACAATGGCCTGGATGGTGGCGAACGTTCTTGTCTCTCATGCTGGAGGCCCCCAGTTTGGTTCCTGCCCTGCATGGCCCCACACCCACCTGTGTGGAATGAAACCATGTCACAACTAATGACGTACAACTATGGAGACTGCTCTGTACTCTCCCCCTTCTCTCTCTCACCTTCTCTGAAACAATAAAATAAATCTTAAAAAAACAATACAAACAAAAACTAAGAGTCCAAAGTAACTCTTAACTTGTATCTTCTCCATATAAACAAACTACCTGAATATTAAACAGAAACTGCTCTAACACTTTTTTTTTTTTAATATTATTATATTTTATTGTTAAATTTAATGGGGTGACATTGGTTGGAGTGACAATCAGACAGTTTCCCAATGGACAACTCCACATCACATCACCCATGCATCGCATTATGTGCCCAGCTCCCAGAATCAGGTCCCCCTCCAACCCGATA